>BMAW01033525.1:28471-148945 GCA_019974015.1 Nephila pilipes | reverse complement strand
TATATATATATATATATATATATATATATATATATATATATATATATTTGTATATATTTTATTAACTTGTTTTTCTGTTTCTTGTGACAAATTTATATTTCTTATTCATTAATATTAAGAAAAAATGATGTTGGTCATATTGGAAGGAAAAATGAGAATAATATTTTGAGAATATTATCTTCAGGCTATAGAGGTATATTGACTATCTTTTAATTTTTGAGTTTATATTAACTCAGAAGTTAATCCAGATTTATTGTTTCATCTTTCTTACTTAAAATTGAATAAGACTTTTGTAATTTCTTATGATATTTATTTTTAGATGAATATTTTAGATGATTACTTGAAATTTATAAATAATCTATGTATTAACAATCTTTATGATAACGATTATTATTATTATTTCCTTATTAAGAAAGTATTTTTCTGTAGAATAAATTTAAATTTACATAATCTTAGAAGAATCTTGTAAATTTCTTTAAATTTGAAATATCAAATGATTTAACATGCCTTCAAACATTCAACATAATTTAAATATTTTATTTTGCCTTGTGCTATAGCTGGTATTCAATAATTTTTAAAGTGAAACTTAAAATATAATTAGTATAAAATTAAATAATCATATTTTTTGTCACACCTTTTTTTATTTTGAAATATTTTTTTTTTATTTTATTGATATTTTTTTAAATATTTAAATATTTGTTTATATTTTGTTTATATATTCCCTATTTTTATAATTTTAAAATTTTGTTAATTTCATTTATTTACTTATATTAATTTTAAATTTTATTTTTATTTTTAATTTAAGTACTTTTTTATTTATTCATTTTTTTTTTAATTTTAGTATTTAAGTGCTAATCCTAAAAAAATTATTTTCAGGTATAGTTATGAATTAGTTTGGTAGATACTGTTGCGATTTTCTGTTTCCTAGCACTTTTAAGTTTCGCTTTTAATCATTTGCTTCATTTTGGATCTATTCTTAAATTATCGATTTTATAATTGTCAGTTGTAATGTGTCTTTCAGTGTTGTTAGTTGTTGAGATGGTCTCTGATTTCTGATAGAGTAGCTATAGAATTCTTATTGGTTCAATGTTTCTATAGTAATTCTTATTGGTTCAATGTTTCTATAGTAATTCTTATTGGTTCATTGTTTCTACAGTAATTCTTATTGGTTCAATGTTTCTATAGTAATTCTTTATAGTTCAATGTTTACATTTTGGCAACGCTTAAAAATAATACTCCACGGGAAACATTGGTTGGGGTTTAATTACATTGCAGATTTGTTATTCAATTATTACGCTTTTTCAAATAATTTTTACGATTTTAAATAAAGCAATCTTATGTACTTGATTTTTCATTTTATGTACATTTTTTATTTCTCAATTTAATTTTTAATTATATATATATATATATATATATATATATATATAACAATTTTTGTATGTGACATGAAACGTATAAGTCAAAATGATGTTTAAAACAAAAGAGTAATATTAATCCAAGAAAAATAGGCATTAATTATGAACCAAATGTACTTTCCCATATACATCTTGATTTCATGGAGATTATAAAGTATGGCAGATATTCCAAGAGGCCATTTATTAATAAGTATATTGAATAGATCAGCATGCAGCGACTGAACACACGAGTGCATCCCTGAGAGTTTCATTCAGATTGAATTCGAAGAATATGCATATAAATCTGTTAGAGAAATATAGTTAGTGTTGTGATATATGAATGGGCATTATTATCCATAAGGAGTAAATCAGATACAGTTTATCAGGCAGATACAGAAATATCATTAAAAGTCAATCCCAAACAGTGATAAGATTCTTCCTATGCATGTGAGATATTTTTTGTTTGATTTCTTATGTTTTTCTTTTGTCACCAATCTTCTACAGGTTCATCATCTGAAATCGGGATGAATTTGTCCTTTTCCATGAACAAAACGTTGACCATTATGAGAGTATCCAATTGACTTTTTTTCGATTCTCCTTTATTTTTTCATCTTTAGAATTTACTACCACAAGTACACAAATACATGATCGGAGGTACTGTGTTTTCATGGGTATATTTCAGTGCACAATACTAGCAGATATTATTTTACCATGTGATGACGTGACGGTTGTAGACACTGTTAGGTTGTTACATTCGTCGATTGCACCATCATCTACAGCATTATATCGATCATTAGAAGCTGTGGTAATCCTGAGATGACTAAGAACAGGACTACAGGTAATTGTTTGACTTACTTAATATAATAATTTACATAGCCATTGAATTATTGAATGACTAATGACGAAATTCTTACGAATTGTTTTAATAACCAGCCTGTCTAAATGCATTCGAATGTAAGATATCCAACGTTATCTACGGTTCGTCATCCTTTAATCGTTGGAGCAGGAATATCATAAAATATAACTTTACGAATCTTATAAGAGTTTTGCATCAGTATTTAAATGTACCTTCTCAATCTTTTTTGAAGGTTACTTTGCAATGATTGCTGATTTTGGAAAATTCAAATATATTTTCACACACTAGCACGCTTCTTTTATTAAGTACTTCTTATCTTATATTTCAAAGTGACTTAACATAAGCTTACAAAAAGAACTAAATTAGCAAAAAAATGTTTTATTCCTCTTTAATATAATAATGAATCGGAAACCCTATAAATAATTGTCACAATTAGTGTCTTAACAAATATTTTTACAAACACCAAAGTCGTAACTGCTTATAATATTTTATTAAAAGATTATACATATATTAAATTCAACACATTTTCTTAGTTCTACGATACAATTACCATCGCAAGCTAAATAATAAGATAGGCTTAAAAAGTGAAAATATTCGTTTTACGCAATTCTCCCTAAATGAATTCATACTTTATCAAAAACTACGTCTAATACAACAACAAAATCCGTATACATATTTAGCAAAATTTTAAAATTATTCAATTAAATATCACAGTAATTTTGGAAAAAAAAGAGAAATTATAGTCATTTATAATTTTCGATAAATATTCCCTTCATTAAAAAATAAATTTTCATTTTGATTTAGCAGAAGACTATTAAATATCTCAAAGTAGGAAACAAGAAATACTTAAATGAGCATTTTTAATAAAAACTGATAAGTAAATAAATAAAATTATGATCACTGAAATATAAACAATACAAAGTTCGTTTCAATGATTATGCAGATTTAATATATGTAGGGTACTATGAAATATTATAATTTGCTGAATGAAATAGAAGTATAAGTTACTAGTTCAATGTAATAATTTCACGATAAGGGCCATAAATGCACAAATTATCACATACTTGTTTCTTCCTCAGGCAAAAATATGGTGCAATAAAATGCACTTTTTATTTATAAAAACATTTTATCAAAAGCTGATTCATCATAATTTATTGGTATCCATATTCCTCTTTATCAAAAAATTTCCGAAATAATTAAAGTATTTACTTATTTTGAGAAAGTAGACATAATTGCATTATACCAAACTCTCTGAATTTTGTTACATGGTATCTCTGAATTTTGTTACATAAATATCATTCAAAATTTCTGATTTACATAGCATTTATCGGTTATCGAAATTAAAATATTGTTTTTCAAATACAATATTAATAAAAAATATATATATTCTTGATTTTGTCAATACCAGATGTTTGTCCAGATACATCGGGAAGTAAATAATGTTTGTATATCTATGATATATGATACTGAACAACGGTAAGCTTAATTAATGGTTTTCTTGGATCGATAAAAGTAATTTATTGCTTTTATGTTATACTTTTTCCAATACCTGTTTTTCTGTGGTAAATATTATGCATTAAATTTATACTTTTAATTAATGACTTCTTAGTAAATTAATTCATTTTGATTCTTTCAATAGCTAACAAAAGTATAATATTTCTGCACTAATTATGTTAATTTTATATTTTTGGTTATTGTTAGTGTAACCAACTAACCTCGTATGATAAGAAAAATAAATAATGATTTAAAATATATTAAATATTTGATATATAAGTGTTTATTTAAATTCATAAAACTATTTCGAATTAGTATAGAATTAGTATATTTTATACATATAACTTTTTCTAAACTTGTGATTTGTTTTATTTCAATTTTATAAATTTTATTTTATTTTACTTTATTTTGAATACTTCATTTTTAAAGGGAACTTAACTGATATTTATTAAGGCTTCATCTTAATTTTATCACAACATATTCCTTTTTTTAGTATTAAAAAAAGAAGAGAAATTTTTTATTGATAAATTCTCATTTGTCAGAAACACTAGTTTTTTCGGTAATATATAATGCACCACCTTCGATTGAAGTATTTAACATAATTAATTTCAATTCATTTATTTTGGTGAATGAGTTATTGTACACAATTTTAAAACATTTATTTTATCATTTTTAATCTGTATTAAAAGTTACTGACTTTTTCATTATAAACTACGCTTTTTCTCATTGAGTAATCTTTGTAATTCCGTAGCTCTAATAACAGTCCGACACCAAAAAAATTTAGTCTTGCATTAATACAATCACGCACTTTCAGTTAATGAGATAATGGTCTGCATTGATAAGGTGTTATATATTTCGAGAAATATATACAACGAAACATGTAAATATTAATATGTTTTTTTCCTACCTACCTATCGGATTCTTCTACATTTAAGATACAAATAACAGTTATTGACATCGTTTTATTGCCATATAAAAGAAAATCTATTTGTTAATTTTTTCAATGTGCTTTTTATAAACAAAAAGGTTATTATAAATAAACTACATTTACTTAGACATCTTATATATCGTTGAAAAAGTTGCTATTAAATAAGCATATGTTAATCAAAACGTACTTAAGTCATTTTTTAAAATCCCTTAGATTTTAGATTTATCCAATCAACAAGCCATGCAATGCTCAACACATTTAAGTTATATTTAATATAAACTGCATTATTTTTTAAGTTATATTCAATACAAATTGCACTTTTGTATTGCTGGAAAAATTAATTTATGTAAGTGTTATATTTGAATGAATTTTGTGAAAAAGTAATAAATATTACATTATTTGATTCAACTAGCATTTACTTAATGAAAAGCAACAAGTACATTAGAGAAATGTACTTTGATCTTTTTCAGACATACATATTTGGTTTTATTAAACTATGTATTATTTTACGGGAAACAGATTTAATTTATTATTAAATATTACATATATATATATATATATATATTATTTATTTCATTGGACTTTAAATTTGATTAACATTAATTACCAAAGTTTGTTAGTTTAATCTAATTTATCTACAGCTCAATGGTTTCAAAATGTATTCAACATTTTCATGCATTGTTGTATTAAGGCAACATCTTAGAATTCTTAACATCTGCTTTGTAAGCTCTTATGTTTCATACCATTCAAATCCCCATTCAACGAGTATAGACAGAAGAGAGTTCATGCTAAAAGTGGCTAAGCAGTAGGCAGCTCATATTAATCGAAGTCTTATTCCAGATATCTAGCCTAGAGAACTCAGGCTGATTTATAGCGTCTTTGATTCGGATACAAATTTGATTGCAAAACATTTTTTAAAAACTTGTGAATAGATTGGTTCCCTGAGAAACTTGTATTTGATATTCTGTGAAGAAAAAACTACAAACAGGATATGAATAATCGTATCCTGAAATATAATGAGCGTAGAATATACAAAAAAAATTGCACTGATTGACGAAATAATGGACTTTGATTTTTGTTTGTTTTGCAAAGTAAATATTATTTTGAAAATTTATACATTATATGTAATTGTTAGCTTTATATTTTTATTTATTTCATATAATTCTAATTATCCGGATTTCTTTAAAAATATTTACATTACAAAAATTATTTACAAAGAATTAAATAGGCCTTTTCTTAATAAAAAAGTAATACAAGGGAAAAAATATCGGAGTCTTTTCTAAAAATAATGTAGCTGTTTTTATGAAAAAGAAAAATATTGTAATAAAGCTGAAGACCAGTGAAATTTTAAAAGTAGGCTTAGCTCATCTGACTTTTAAATAAGCGAACTTGCAAACCATTTTACAACAGTTATGTGACGAAATTCTTCATCAGCAATTGCAGGTTTAATTTAATATAGTGACGAGTTATAAGTTCTGAATGTAAAAAGAGGTTTCAGTATGTTTAACTGAAGATTTATAAACTAGCAGATAATGTTTTAAGGTAATATTAAGGTAGACGAGGAAAGAAAGACAATTATGCTTGACATTGATTTTTAATAAGTAGTAGAATATAACAAACAAATTCTAATTCAATTGTGGCAAAAGTATGGATATTAGGTATTTTGCTAAAACGTAGTGAATTGTTTGATTAATTTCAGATATCTAACACTACAATTTGCTTTCAATGTTTAATATTTTTTGGAACTGTAAAATAACGTTTACAACCAATTATTTTCAAACCTTTTAGCTGAGGATAAAATGTCAGAATAATGAAGAGAACTATCTCTCAGTTACTGTATTCGAGTCATCAATATTTGTTTCATGCAATAAAAAATATTTTGAGTTAAGTGCAAAGTTTAAATTGAATATTAAATGTAAAATGAATTTGTTATATTTAAGTTAGTTATCTAGTTTAACATAAATAATATTTAACAGTTAGTGATTTTCCTAAAAATCTGAAGTATTGATTATATTTTTTATTAAGAAAGTTTATTTTTACTTTTATTTTACAATCAATACAAATGTTTTCTTCATTAAAAAGTTTTATTTATACTTCAACTAAGATATAATTTTTTATGTATTTTACCGAGCATTTTGGTTAACTTAGACGTCGTATTAAGATTATAATATGTCTAATTGGACAACACACACTGAAAAATTCCTTTACTTCGGAAATATCTCCTGCACTTTTAATATCACATTCAAATTTAACACAAACGTTAGATAAATCCTGAACCTGAAAGTGATTTAGTATAATGATCCTTTTTTCTTTAATATTAAGATTCTATTAATTTCTTTTCATTACATCTAAATATTTTTTCTAGTCTCTATAAATGGAAATATTTAGTAGTTTTTTCTTAACGAATTTCATTTGCAATTCGTTTTTTTTTTGTTTTTTGTTTTTGTTTTTGTTTTTAAAACAAAAAAAATATCATAATTTATTAATAAACCCCTCTGAAGTTCAAAACATGACTATTGTTACTTAAAATTTAAATTAATATATCTACAACTTTCTGGTGCTTTTATTTAGAATCGAAGTAAAGCAAGAATAAAACCTTTTTAGTATATTTGTCAATAGTATGTTTCATAAACTCTTCAAACCTACCACAGTAAAAACGTCTACGTTTTCTATTCAGATTGAAATTGATCAGATGAATGTTTATCAATGTTCAAATAGAAATTAATTCTGAAGATAAAATATGTAGAGTAATTTGTAATTCAAATGCTGAATTTATGCGAAAACTTGTAACTATATTTGTATCAATTGCGTGCATAAATGCTATAGTAGTAAAAACTATCTTTTTATAACTTTTTAAGTAATTAGCAAAAATAACGACTAAATTTTATTTAGTATAAGACTGAAATTTATGTTGATAAATAATTTTTAATTCTCTTCTCATAACTAATAAAACCTGTAATAGCACAAACTCATACAGTAGAGTAAAATGTAAAATAAATGGACACAAGAAGATTAATTGATACATTAAAATATATTTAAAAAGAAAATTTATTGTTGTATAAGTTTTAAAAAAAATAATTAAATTATTCTGGCAATTAATGTAATAAACAAGAATTAAATTATCTAAAGTCAAACTATAATTTCAATAAAGATCTAAAGGAAATGTGAAAGTTCACATAAACACTTGGGTAATAAAATTTAATATCTTATGAGAAATGTTTTAAATTTATTTCACTAATTCTGGTCTCAGAACTTCTATCAGAAAAAAATAAAATACCCAACATAATCTTAAATTAAATGTGCTTAATTTCATTAAAACATGAAATTTAGTTATATTCTTGTTTCGACAAAATTCATAAATCCCATTTTGATTATCAAAAGTAAGTAAAACTTATTTATGTTTCTAAGTATGAAATTGCTCAGGGAAAACACACACAATATGTCCGGGAAGAAAATAAGTCATTATTAATGTGTGCGAGAATAATAAATTATTTCCATCAAAGAGAAGTGAAGCAAATAAATTTGATGAATATTTTTTAAGTATAATTAACTATATGTATGAAAATTCATAATTTTTGGAAATTAATTTAATTTGAAATCCAAGATATCGTAATTAAAGAATGCAAGGTTACATACAGAAAATATTGAATCAAGGCTTTATGGAGATAAAGTTATTTTTCTTATGCAGTGCTGTTCATTAAACTATTTTAATTTCATGATAATTAAAACTACTTTTTAATTTAATTGATACTAGTTATTATAATATAGAATGGTAAATTATGTGTTTGTTTGGAGATTTATGTAGCAAGTTTTTTTTCTTTTTTTTATTTTAATTACATTTTATTTACAAAATTCGAACGAATACGAATGACACTGAATTTAATATACTTAACTTCAGTCATCATATGAAAAAATATACTTAAATACTTAATATAGTTGCTCAAAAAGTAATTGTATTTGAAGTTAGAGGTCATCCTTAAGGTAAAATGTTTCTACCACTGGATGCTGCCAACTGTTATGCAAAGTCGAAAAAATGTGACAGTGTTTCATAATTTGGTAGTCATTTGTTGTCAAATCAAAATTTGATTGTTGTAGCTTTGAATTACGGACGTCAATTATAAGTCGAACTGATAAAGTCGACGATAATTGGTTCATCATTGTTCATCAGAAAACAAGCGAAAATAAAAGCAATGGGGTTGCTTATTGTTAGTTTTTTCGAGTTCGGTCGAGACATTTATAACGAAGAATTTTTAAGGTACAAAATCGTTGATTACACAGCTGTCTTGTGAATTGTGAATCTCGAAGCTTACTAAACACTACTCATTCTTGATGTTACGAGTGCAATTTCTTGGATTTATTGAAAGGCACTCAGTGTGTGTGTGTATATATATATATATATATATATATATATATATATATATATATATATATGAGTGTGCGTAGAGAGGCAGAGAGGGTAAGATAGCTCACCCTTGAGTTGTATCTACTCACTCTACAAATTAATTAATATTTCTTTAGTCTTGCTTCTTTTGTTTTTAATTTTAAGACTATAATTTTTAGTTCCTTTAGAAAAAAGTCTTTCGTGATTGGTTATGAAATTTTCTATATAATTTTATTTTTATATTTTTTAATATAATACATACATATTTTGATTTTTTTCAAATTTATTGTTACTAACATAAACACCGCTTGTGCAACTGATATTCATAACATCATGTTCTAAGGCTTTTTGATAATCTTTTTCTAGGTGTAATTTTGTAATATTTTACCCCTCTAACATCTGTAATTTTCATCAAATCCAATCTGATTTGTTTTTCTCTTTCCCATCATTATTTTTTGATTAATAAATCTACTATTGTTTCCAAAATACATTTAAAGTTTAATCAAGTTTTAATTCATAATTTTTAAAACATCGAATATTGCAAATATTCCAGAAGACATGGGAAATATAGTAACTATAACGTAGATTTTTAACGAAACATTTGATTTAAATGTACTATCGAAATTAATAAAGCCGAAAAGAATTGACTTTTTTAAAAATGTGTGACACATGTAACAGAAAACCAAGGATTGTTTGTATTTATTATCTTGTTTTAAATAATTGTTGTAAATGTTAGATATTTTATAATTAACTTTAATTACTTATTAACTTATTGACACAAAGATTCTCAAATATTAAGAATTGCAAAATTTTTGAGAAATATTATTTTGATATGAAATTTTAAAAATAGAAAAAAGCTATACTTTGAAAACCTAGAATTACTGTGACTCTATTCATTGGGAAATGATGTCAAAGTTAGTGACAAGACTATAAATAATAGTGTACGCAAGCAGTCGAATTTTAATTTTAATTTCTCCATTTTTTTCTTTCCCTCCGTAATGTCTTTATGAAAACGTAATCAATAATGAAGTTATAAAAAATATAATTATGAGAATATATGAGTGGCATGAAAATATTTGAAATAGAAAAAAAATAAATTAAGAGATTTTGCATAACAATTTACTTAATTAGGAACGGGGTGTATCTTAAGAGTATAGAGATTAAATGTATGATGTCTTTCTGCCATGTATCTAAGCTTTCAATCAAATGCTAAGGTCTACTTCACATTTCTAATATGTCTAATATTTTTGATACATTAAGCAATGTGAGTTGCCTTTTAATATTTTGATATTTGATATAAGCTCTTTCTGTTAGAAATTTTAAATTCAAAACAATCATTTCTTACATTTTATGTTGTTATAAATATTAATTTCAAATAGTGATTTTAGAAAATAATTCATTCCCATCAAATAAAAAACTCAATACATTAAAGGAGTCTAAAATGGCAGAAATGATCAATTTTCACATAAAAATTTAACTCATACATATTCATAAAATCATTATAAATTTTAATGTTTAGAAAACTATTTTTGTTGAAAATCTTTATAATTGTTAATTATTTATAACATTTAAATTATTTCGTCACTATAAAAATATTTTCTTAAATAATTTTACATTATACTCCATAAATTTTTCATTCGTTATTTAACAATTTAACATGATTAACAAGTATAAGGCCTTAAACCAGGTACTTTTTTTCTAAACGAATGTGTATATTTATAAAACTACTGAACAATTTTTCTCTGCGTTATATTCATAGTAACTAGCAGTAAATTAGAATATGTATTTTTATCATGTATTCTACTTCAATTATTAATATCTACCTAAGTGGAAAACATACAATAGAAAATCAAACACATTGTTATTTCAGCAATATTTTCCTTCTAATAAATGTTGATAAAGATTATAGGACCAATAAAATCAAATGAAACTAATTCAAGATAATTAGTTATTATATTATTTTAATCTGGTGAAAGATAACATCTTTTCACAAGAGATAGGCATTTGCAAAATGAGTTGCGCTAAGCAAGTAACATTTTCCAAATAATCATTATAGAAACAGAATTATAAAAAAGATGGTGAACATTTTATTTTTATTATTCATGTTTTGATTCACTTCATTCTATTCAAATTAATTTAAACACTTTCTTTTTGATGTACTTTTAATGCTTTTTTTTTATTTAGGAGCACTCGGTTTCTAGTTCCTTACATACTTTTATGCTGTTATGGCTTTGTTGATTGTTGTCAAGATATTTTACAGTAATTCACCCTGGTGTAGAAAGGTTTTCCCTTTTTTTCCTTGTTTTGAATTTTGCATCTTTGAAAAAAGAATAGATTTAACGTTCAGGAAATGAACAATGCGATATTTAAATAAGAGAAAACTATTTTTAAAACAGTGATATTATTTGAGATATAATTTAAATTCTCTAAATAGTCATTGTAAGAGAAAAAACTCATCTTTGGAATTATTTAACTGTTATAATATTATTAATTAATAGAAATGATGAGAAACCCAACCTATTTATCTCGTTATATTCCTTTCTTATCCATTTAAAGCTTAAAAATTTTTAAAAAAAAAACAAATTGCAGTGAAATTATGTTATGAGTATTATCTTCGATTATTCAGAGAAGCTATTTCAAACTTATTTTTATCACATTTTCTTTTGGGCACTTGCATTTATCAAAATTATTTGTCATATTTTTTTATTAAATACTCGTATAATTGAAATAAGTCCATAGTTCATTTTAAAGCGTTCATTTGTCGATTTGTATTCTTATTTATAAAAAATATGTACACCAGTGTTTCACACTCGAGTAAAAATTCAGAATGGTCATTTATTTTCGGCTTACTTGTATCCGGAGAGAAAGTCAGGGGAACAATATTACCCCTCCCTCATCAGAGTTATGATCATCATGGTGGTGGAAGTGTAATGATATAGGTAAGAATTATATGGATGACCTCACAGTCCTAGCTATGATTGACAGAAGCTCCATGACCACAATCAGGCATAAAGAGGAAATCTTTGAAGCCTATGTTCAACTTTTCTGAGAGAAAAATATAACTAATAATTCTAGGAGTTTCTTATTTAAGATATAATTTCTTTATTGTAAATAAAATTCTATAATAGTTATTAGTGTAAAATCGATACAAAGCTTAAAAATTTCTTTAAGATATGTAAGGAAAGCATTAAATACTAAAGAAACATTTATATGACCAAAAAAATTTAATTTTAGAAAAACTACATGAATGGACACTAAAATGTAATAATTCGAAATAATATAAAGTTAACTAATGATATAGTGAAGAAATGGAAATGAATAGAAACTAAAAAAAATGGGAAAGAAAGGATTTAAAAAAATGAAAAGCTTTCATAAAATTCTGACTTTGAAGTATTCCAGAATTAAGCGTTTAACATTTCCACAAAGTATTTACTTCATAAACTGAGTTAAAGAACAAAATGGAAATGAAAAAATGCAGAAACACCCGAAAAGCATAAAAAATATTAACTTATTATAAAGATATAATGTTAATTTAAGAGCGAAACAAAATATGACAAAAAACGATTATTTTTAAAAAATTAAAAGATAAAGAAAAGATAATAGAAAAACAGAAAAATTATCCAGAAAGTATACATTGTGATATTTGATTAAACTTTTAGGAATATTAGAAGAATTATTGATTTCAAGAAGGCTTTCAGAAGTTTGTAAAAATTTTAAACAAGAAACATATAAAGATGAATAACATTTCTCTTTCAGGTGAAAAACTATTTTAACAAAAAAAAATTAATGTATATAAACAATGTAATGAATTATTGATATAATTATATTCATAACAGTTTATGAAAACTTTAGCAAGAACATTGCTATTAATTCGAATTTGTAATATGACATCTCTTTGCTTAAAAATTTTTATTATTGAAAATAATATAATTAGTTACAACTAATTTATATACTAAATTTTAACTTTTTCTCTTATGAGAAATAAATCTATTAATTTTAAATTCCTTCAAAATAACCTTCAGGACATTTATATAATTTTCCATATTTATAGGTCTAAGTGGAATTTCATAAACATAACTGATGATGAAGGATATTTCTTTTTTTACATAATTATTATTGTCGTTACTACTTTCAAAAATTGTAGTCTTGTTATTTTATAGCACATTTTTAAAAATCTTACATGTTAGAGTGATATAAATATTACATAATTATTAGTTATTGTATGAAATTTTATAAGAGTATTATAGAGTTTAAGTATTAAGGAATATTACGAAATAATATAAAAACCGATTTTCTTATATAAAGCTGTAATTCTATTTGGAATTCTATTATCGCTATTGCTTGACTCAGTAAAATATTATTGTTAAAAATATTTGTTTATTAGCCATATTAATATAAGAGATGTTCCACATAGCATAATTCTTAGGAATTTAGTTAACATAAACTCAAGAGCTTCAGTATGTTATGGGAAAGGAAGTCAAAAGCTTTTGACATATATCTAGGCAACACGGAGCATATGTGCAGGTACAAATCCGCTAAATTTCGTAATTTACGCGACGGTGATTCCTGAGCTCGGATGAATCTTTCCATCACACATAGATGTTCTTTCAAGTTCATATCCTGAAATTAGATGGTCAGACAAATGGAACATTATCTTTGGCCTTTGGCACATTGATAGATCCCCTTACTGTTTTTGAAAACGGACGTATAAATAAACAACAAAATCCGAAGTGAATTTAAAGCATTGTGCAGCTTTTAATATACTGTCTGCGAACATCATAGAGCCTGAAACTGATCATGCAAATATCTCCCACACTATAACTGGACTTCCACCAACTTAAGTTCTACATACAAAAAAATGGTCAAGATTCTCTTCACTTGTCAACCGACATATGATAAATTGTTAAAAGCTTCATTGTTCAATATAAAAATGGTATTATTGTTAAAATATCGTATTACGTTTGATGTTATTAAAATTTTGTTTATATAATACCCAGAATGAGACATACTTCATTCATCAAAATTTAAAAAAGCAACAATTCATAATAAATTTATGTGTGAAGAAACTTTAATATAATCATTTTAAAATTATTACTCACAGTATTCTTGAATCAATTCACTTTCGAAAGAAACTTCAAAACTATCACAAAACGGGTTTTTGTATCCTAGAGTTAAATCAAAATTTGGGTAGCTTTATATTGTAAATTTAAATAGATTAAGAGCTGAAAAATTTGCTTAGTAAATCATGTTAAATATCTTAAATAATAATAACTATATTCAAAGAAGCTCAAAAAATAAATTTCTGGGTTATCTATTTATTTTTCAAAATATATCACAAATGTTAACGTGAGGAAAAATAAGTTTATCGAAATAGTTGGAGCATAAAATCTAATATTATAAGATAATCGAATTTACATACAATATATTTAACTAAATCCTTCCGCTGAGAGAATCTCAACGATATACTCCAATAACCAATATCATCTTCCATTTTAATCCGCTTAATTTTCAATATTGTGCTCTAAATAGAAGATTTGCTCGATTTCTCTTCCTAATTGATATATCAATGAAAGCAGTAATGAGAATGAAGAACAAATTTACATGTTACTATGATAAGATAGTGTAATAATCAGATTAATAACGGAAAAAATTGATGGCTGTATTATCTTTTTATGAATCGAAAGAAAATAATTATTTTCAATAATCAAATAAGAAGCCAAATAATTATGAATTGATCATTGTAAATGAATAATACGAAAATTAAGTCTTCCTAAATTATGAAAGTAAATAAATAAAGAAAAAAGTAAATATGAGACACTTTTTATTTTTCTGTCTTCTTAAAGGTTCAAGGATCAATGTCAGATGTTTCTGGATTTTATCAAGCGTTTTCAGATTATTTTCAAATATGAAAGTGAATAATTTAGTAGGAATCAGAAGTAAAGTCACATGAACTGTTTCCTGAAAAGAATATATCTATCACAAATTTTTATGTAATATCATTCTCGTATTTACTCATATATGTGTCATGAAGTATCGAGTATTCACCATAGAAATCAGTTGGTGTTTATACATTTCACATCCCTAGTAAATTTGAAACATTTCATATCCCATTTAAAAAGAATGTTTTAAGCATAGTGTTTTTCAGCTTTGAAAGCTTAAGTAATGAGTTTCATTTCGTTGCAGTTCTGTGTTACAAAGATTTTATGCAAATGCATATGTTTTTTCTTAAATTTGGAAAACATTTATAGTTCAAAGGATTATAAAACCGTGAACATAAATTCATTTGAAATATTCATCGTAAAATACAGCTTATTAGAATAAATAATTTACAGCAATTTGAATTAATTTAACTTAAAAATTAAAATGAAGAAAAAAACCATTATTACTGTAGGGTCTGAGTAAAGATTTCTTACATTAATATCTAGTTTGGCCATTGAGGCATATAATCTAATTTTAAGGTATCTACCTACCTTTAAAACGCGACTTTTGGTCAAAAAGTCGATTTCTTATTTATGGTCTATTATTAAAGCCTGATTTTTTAGCTTTCTAGAACAGTTTCAATTTTATTTCTATCTTGCATAGAACTGAGATTTAAGCATTTTAATAATGGTCTGTATCAAATTTTAGAAATGGAAGTTACATTCTGCTACCGGAAATGGAACTTTAATGTTTATTTTTCATTGATATTTTATGTAATATTGCCATCAAAATATCTTCCAAAATGCAAGATGAATTTCCAAAGACCCAAAATTCAAATGAATCTTTTAATAGTGTAATATGATAAGGAGTACTAAAGTAAATATTTGTTTGTTTGAAAACTGTGAAACTGGGTGCATATGAGGCAATTATATAATTTACCCTAGGACATCAAGGCTGCTTAAAAGTTATAAATAAGCTGAACATTGAAAATCCGGGCTACTTCACTATAAAGGGATACAAAATGCTGGATTACAATCGAATCAGGGAATTGAAGCATTATACAACACTTGTTAAATGTAAGTATAGGAAAGTTTTAAAGGCCATCAGGAAGAAAAAGATAACTTATTTAAGTAATACAGATAGTGAACTTTTCAAATCAGGAGCCTTTTAATGTTAAATGTTTATTTAATTAGGTAAGTTTCTGGGTTGAAATGTATTTTCTGCATTTTCTCAAAATCAAGATTTTCATATTCTGCTTCAACGCAAAACATCGTATTGAAAAAAAGTTATGTATATAATGTTAAGAAACTTTGATGAAATACTCTATGAAAGTGAGTTTGGGACTTTAACCTCTCCTTTTGTTATAATTTGATTACTTTTTAATTTATTGATGATAAAATTCTTAACTTATCACAAATTTGTACGATTTTAAAGAATGTTAAAGTACGAGTTCCTATAAATATTTACTTTTCAGGGTTATGAATGTAAGTGAGATCCAAATCCTAAAGTAGATTCAATTCATCATAATAAAATTTACAGAATTGAAAAATCTTTTTTTTAAATTTCAGTTTTGGTGTTTTGCACAAGTGCCATTTTACTGCTATTTTTATGTATTTTTTTAACTGAAATATTAAAACAATTTATAATTTATGCATTATATTTTACATTGTTTTTTAAGTTTATAATCATATCTTATTGTATAATGCCTGTAGAAAGTTATTTTTTTCAATTATTTAAAAAAATCATCTTCGAAGGTATGCGGATACCTCAAAAAAGTGGTGTATTTTGTATGTGTTTTCAATAGAGTTTTAGAATATCTGTTTTCTGCTAGAAAAACAAATTGAAAACTGTATTTTATTGATTATTATATGATGTAAAATACATTCAGCATTCTTACTTCTTAGTGCACTTCTTGCTCAAGAAATCCAAATTTGTTACGCATAAAATTCACTATGAAATAATGCATACTAGTTTCATCTAAATATATATGATTATTAGTAATATGTATGAATGTATCTACTTTGGAGCAAATAACTTTTATTTTAAATGGTTTTATACTCTCAGTACAAATGTTTACGTAGTGCTGTATATTTGTTAGCAAATAAAGTTATTCAAAAATAAATTTAAAAAAAACCTAATCTGTAGAGTGTTTCAGTTGATTTAGATGAATTTCAAGAACTACAAACAAAAAGCTATAGCAAAAATCTTATACATGTTCAATGACGTAAGAATTTAATTATTCCTTGTACATTATGTATCATATTGCATTTTCCCAGTGTAGAGTCTTGGAAGTTGTAAATAATTTTTATCACATTTCACAATTTTATTATTTTGCGAAACATTCTCATTGTTCTCTTGCTTAAGAAGAAAAAAAAATACATGATTGATTTCTTTTTAAATGTAATAGATTTTAAACCCATTAACCCTGGCAAGAGAAAGGGAATAAAACCCCTAAATGGTATTCAATTATTAGAAAGGGATAAAAATTGGATTTCGCTGCTCAATCTTTTGATATAGCATATTTTTACATTAAGCGAGTACATTAAGATATTTCTTTAAAAATATGTCCTGAAAATGAAAAGGATTATTTGAATTATGTGTCCTGAGATATTAGTATGTTAAATTGCATCTAACAGCTTTGGGAAAATTCATCAAATGGAAATTCCAATTGACATGTTATAAGTTCATAAAATAAAATAAAACTGATAAAGTTTAAGGAATAAATATTGCTTTTTTTAAGAAGAACTTGAAATGGATCTTTAAGTTCAGTAAAATACTTTTAAAACTACGCAGTATATTTATTTAGATTTTTATAAGACTGATAAGATTATTTTTCTGATATGAGAGATATTACTTATATCTTTTTAAATGTGAACGATAAATTTATTTTATCTAAAAATTATACTTTTTATAGTAATTAATTTTACAGACTAAAAGGTGCAACATTAAGTTATTACTACGTAAGAAAATACTAATTGTTTCCTTTTATTGAATTAACGAAATAACTATCATGAATTTCGAAAAACTTTGTTGTTTGAATTATATATATATACATATATATATGTGTGTGTGTGTGTGTATATATATATAACTGCTGAAATATGTTAATCACTAGATGTAGGTAAATCTCTAAAGAACATAATGTCTACAGTTGAATCAAATACCATATATTAATATTGATTGCCATGAAAAATGATTCAAATTGCACTGTACCAGCAAGTTTCCAAGAGTGTTTGGCAAATAATATGTATCGAAAAATTTGATCGAGTGCCTTCAAGTTATATATTATTTTAATTATTTTATAGCGATTAGTCATAAGACTATCTAGTTCCTTTGGTGTTTCTAAGACTATCTGAAGGTTTTAAGTATTATAATTAAGGCCATCAGTAAAGTTCAAATAAAGTAGAGATTTAGATTGATCTCTAACTCTTAAATGTATGAAGCGAATTGGAGATGTTCCCTTGCAAATTCGTTGATATGAGTTACAATTGTGGTTTGTAGCATTTGAAGTTGGAATTACCTTTTGTTTGGTAAATAAGTTTTGTTTGTGTTTTCAAGGATACACACAATGACTTTCTTATTCAAATTAAAAGTATATAGAAACTCAAAACAATATTAACTTTCCAAGGTAAGTGTAAATTATTCATTTAGTTTAAATATGTAAAATGGTTATTAATACATATTATTAGCTGTAAAATAAAGAGTAATATTATTTTACATTATTTCCTTCTCAGTGACTAGACGTTTATAATTTAATCCAAAACTAATGAGCATTTCGGTAATTAATGAAGTAGTTTATTTTTATAGAGAACTTAAATTATGTACCTTAAGTACTTTAGATATAAGAAAAGTTTGACTAATTTTGCAATGAGTCACTATATGAGTTAATTTGCTCATAATTACTTGGTTTTTCAAAATATGCAGTAGAAATTATTTAAAAATTCTTTCACAAGAAAAATAATTATTGCACTCATATTCAATAATTGTAATAATTAACTTCTTTTGAAGCAATATATTTAAAGTTTAAATTGAATTAAATTACACATTTTAACATTTTTCTCTGGAAACAAAAACAAAAAAAAGACTTAGTAAAAACCAAATGAACTCTGCATTACTCACGGTTTATTCGATTTTCATTTTAAAAATTGTTCCTCTGGACTTCTTTGTTGGTTACTGCAATGGAGTCTAAGTGATAATATTCTTATGGGAACATACAATTATACTGTTACATTTATAGGAATCATTTGGTGGGGAATGATGTTGTTGGATAATGCAGCTAATGGTTGAATTCTTAAAAGGCTGGTTTCGTTTCAGCTGACAATAATATTTATTTTAACATGTAAGGTAAGCAACAAATTGTTTAAAAATGATATAGTTTCAAGTATTATGCATATTCAAATATATTCAATATTACAAACAAACTTTAAAGGAAGTTAATATTATAGATGGTGTATGATGATGAACACACATTTGAAAAAAAATGTGTAAGTTTTTTCCTTACAGATATTTAACGAATAGACGAAGCTAAATGTATAAATTAAAAGAATATGAAAAGACGTTTTACTTATTAAAAAAAGTAGTTATCAATACAAATTTCTTCGCTAAACTAATTTATTTATAAATCACTTTTTTTAATTGTGTGATAAAATGTATAGAATTTTTTTTTTTTTTTTTGATTATTTTACAAAAATTTAACTAAACAAAGAACAATTTTCCTGCCAGTGTACTCAAGGGAATTATCTAATATTATTTTTTTTATTGTGTTATATCTAAAGTTATTCTCCTATGTCCTTCCCTCGTTTATATACGCAGTTCATTAAGAATGTCTTACTAACGTAATGAGTCATGTTTGCATTTTATTAAAAAACAAATGATCCGGTACAAGACTTACATATTTTACTAAAAATATTCTTACCTAAATGCAAACCATACAGTTCTGATAACGTCATCTTAATTTCATTCACGTGCCACTATATATATATATATATATATATATATATATATATATATATATATATATCTAGGTGTGTGTATTTGAGTGTCACTTTTACAAAGTAAGTTTGTAGCAGCCTTTCGTAAATGTAAAATATCACTTCAAAAAGGTAGTGAAAATACTACTAAAAAATAATTATCCTGATCTCTCTTTGATGAGAAAAGTTTTTGTTTCTCTAACACGTAATCTTTTACCTCTACTTACACAGTGTCCTTGAATTTAACTAATTAATATTCCTTAGAATTAGGCATTACAGTTGTCGCTGAAATTAGGAAATCTTTATCTTTCATTAATATAAAAGCATATCACCTATATACAATAAACTCTGAATGATTGTAATTGAAATAAAAAAAATTACTCTTGATAATGGCATCATAAATAAAACTTTGCTTCAAAACTATCATACAAAACATAAATTAGAAATTTAATATTTATGTATTAATCTCCAAATTTATTTACATCAAAATACAAATGGAAAATATATTTATACAATAATCAGAAAAAATTATTTGTTTAGGTCTCTCTTTTTCTCATTTTAATTCTTCTTTCATGTTGACTGTTTCTGCATTAATACTACTGCCATGATTATTCCTTCCGTTATGATTATTATTTCTGACAAGTTATTAATACGTTCCTATACTTACTTCTCTGAAAACGATATGCAATTGTCTTTTCGATAATCTTGCAGGTCTCCTGTTATCAGAAATCTAATCGAAACATCGGAAACTTGTTTCCTTAAGCTTGTTCGCAGATATTATGTAATTTTTGTAGTATTTAAGTAACTAATACCGATATCTAGGGCTTGTTAGTGAATAAATGAGGAATCGGAACCGTGCATTCACATATTTTATTGAGATGACACATATATTTAAAGAAAGCATACATATTTTACAAAACCTCAGACGTTGGGCTCTATCACTATTTTTCCTTAAAATAACTCTTAGATTCTTTCCTGATCATTTTTAATTCAAAATTCCTACTAATAAAATTAAAATGGCTTATGTAAATTAGATTGAAATTATGAAATGCTCTGAAAAGATTGGATAACTTACATATATAAGCAGCAAAATAAAAGAATATTATGAAAGAAATTTGGAGGCATGTAAAGGGAAGTGTAGTTACCGAAGCTGAATCTATAATTAAGGACCCTTATGTTAAGGATTTCAAGAATATAGCCAGGAAGTTCTCAATTAGTGTAAGAAGTACAACCCTCAATTATATTTATTATACTCATCTGAACCTCTTTGAATTTGTAAGAGATTGATAAATTTTAAATTTAAGCTATAATTGTGTCATTTTTAAGTAGATCAACAACGTGGAAAGTAAAGTAGATAATTAATATTAAATATTCAAAATTCTTACAATAACAGATAGTTATCAGGAAAATGGAACCCTTTATTTCTTCTATTGTTTTTGACTCTTCATAGTTACGTTTGGTAAATGATAAAGGAAGAAATACTATTGTAGGCGTTGCATACCAATTTTAGACAGTTTCTTTAATTAATACTTCACTATGAATGATGTGTTGTGTAATAATTCATTAACACTTTATGTTAAATTAATTGTAAATTAATCTGCAAGTGTAGAATTACTTAAAAATATTTACATACATATGCTTTCTTCAAAAGCGGCAAACGTAATTTCGGGTTTAATGAAACTTTGGGTTTAATTAAATATACATGTAATATTAATTAGAACAACTAACAAAATACATTACAGAAATTACAATGTAATGCACTTTGCTCTTATATAAACATTTAATTACATACTAACGACAGTAATTACAATCTTTTGCATTCATCAAAATATCTACTAAACATCTGGGAGTAATTACAATTTTAAATACATCTTATAAATTTAGCTTTTTTATCCAATAAGTGATGATTTCTTAGTTGTAGTATTGTGGTATAAGATTATTTGTACCAAGACAGCAATGTCAAAAGTGATTTAATGAGACAAAAAAGCTAAGGAAGGCTTACAAGGAGAAATTAAGTCCTATATACTGTCTTGTCATGAAATCCATTATTATTTATTTGTAACACGCAATCAAAATTATCTGATTTCTTAGCAAACAAGTCAATTGAAAAGTCCACGGCCTGACACATAGATGGCGCTACTAGAATTAAATCCATATGTTTTTCGTTAGCCCTAAACCTCAAAAGATGCGTGTAAAAATTTGACAGCTGTCGGATCTTTAGTTTGTCATTTATAGCATTTTGAGTGAAACAACTTTTGTTATTGTGAAAAAAATGGATAAAAAGGAATTTCGCGTGTTGATAAAATATTGCTTTTTGAAGGGAAAAAATACAGTTGAAGCAAAACCATGGCTTGATGCCGAGTTTCCGGACACTGCCCCAGGAAAATCAACCATCAAGGATTGGTATGCTAAGTTTAGACATGGAGAAATGAGCACCGAAGACGGTGGACGCAGTGGACGCCCAAAAGAGGTTGTTAACGACGAAAACATTAAAAAAATCCACCACATTTTCTTGAATGACCGTAAATTGAAACTGAATGAAATAGCAAACACTCTAAAGATATCAACTAAACGTGTACATCATATCATTCACGAATATTTGGGTATGAGAAAGTTCTGTGCAAAGTGGGTGCCGCGCGAGCTCACTTTTGACCAAAAACAACGACGAGTTGATGATTCGGAGCAGTGTTTGAAGATGATCAAGCGTAATAAACCCGAGTTTTTGCGTCGATATGTGACAATGGATGAAACAGGGCTTCATCATTTCACTCAGAAGTCCAATCGACAGTCATCCGAGTGGACAGCACACGATGAACCCGCTCCAAAGCTTGGGAAAACGCAACAGTCGGCTGGCAAGGTTAGGGCGTCTGTATTTTGGGATGCGCATGGAATAATTTTCATTGACTACCTTGAAAAAGGAAAGACCATCCACAGCGACTAATACATAGCGTTATTGGACCATTTGAAGGACGAAATCGCCGAAAAACGGCCGCATTTGAAGAAAGAGGAAGTGCTGCTTCACCAAGACAATGCACCGTGTCACAAGTGAGTGAAAACGGTAGCAAAAATCCATGAATTGGGCTTCGAATTGCTTCTTCATCCACCGTATTCTCCAGATCTGGCCCCCAGCGACTATTTCCTGTTCTCAGATCTCAAAAGAATGCTCGCTGGGAAGAAATTTTCGTCGAATGAAGAGGTGATCGCCGAAACTGAGGCCTATTTTGAAGCAAAGGACAAATCGTACTACAAAAATGGTATCGAAAAGTTGGAGAGTCGCTTTAATCAGTGTATCACCCTTGAAGGGAATTATGTTGAATAAAAAAACTAATTTTGCCAAAAAAAATGTGTTTTACTATGATAGGCCGGGGACTTTTCAATCGACCTGTTATATGTGGTTTTTAGAGTCTTAACTTTGAATTTCAGATTGACAGACTCCTTAATTTGAAATATGTCTTAGACACATATTCATTTTTTCCATCTGTTTGATACTTGGTAAGTAAAAATTTAGTTCTTTTTAACAATACATAAAGTAATCTCCTAAAATGAACAACATGAACAATAATAGTACAAATAATTTAATAATATAAAATTACACCTGAATTATTACTGACAATTCTGAGCTGAATGCTATTAGACGTGTGTAGACAAATTAAAGTATAATTGGGTCTTAAAACAAACTGCAGTAACCTATCTCAGTAATGTTAAATGTGATCAAAATTAAGGAACATTTTTAAAAATATAATCTGGTTGTACAATGAACATTCTTTGTGCATTTATTGCATTGTTATTAATTTTAATGAGAGCTGTTGTTAAAATTTTATCCATATTTTTATTATTTATCATTTTTTTTTAAAAAAAAGGCTGATCAAAATTTTAAAAAAATGCTTACAGCAAAAATAATGACATTACGATAAATTCAAACAAAAAACTGATGAATGTATGGCTAGTAAGTTTTGAAAGTATTCCTGAATCTTACTAATTTTCAAAACTTCGGAGATATGAAAAATATTGCGTGAACTGTCTTAAGTATATTGGTTTATATTTAAAGTTTTATGAGTTATAAAACATTACGATTGTTCCCAATGCCTCTCTCTCTCTCAACATCCATTTCTGGATAGAAATAATCTAGCTCAGTTAAAGCGAACTGAGTTTTAATAAGAAGTCAAAACACAAAATGCTGAAGCTAACCACACTGGCTTTAGCGGTGAGAAGCAGAGCCAAAAGAGAGGAGAAAGCGGACCCTCAATGGTTAGCCCCAGCACATATATCCGAGTGTTATAAAGAGGAATTATGCCGAAAACGAGAAAGAAAGTTAATTAAAAGGAAAGAAAACGATAACATAAGTTCATCATATATCATTTCAAAAGTAGCTTCTTCATAGTAGATAAAAATGATAGTAGTGAAAGAAGTTGTAGTACATTAGTCCAATAAAAACATTTTCAATTTAATACACATATACTACAGATACTATATTTTTCCTATTTAAAAAAACATAAAACATGATTTGATTATGCTCTTCTTAATTATCCAAAATTCAGGATCATTGATTTAAAAAGCGTGATATTTGCTCGTGAAAACAATCGTTATCAATTTATATTATTTGTTTTATGTTGTATTACAGACATCACCAAATATTTCCAATGAGTTTTGAATTAAAAAAGAGCGAATAACTTTGGAATATCACACACATTTTTCTGGAATCAGCGAAACGTTATAATGGGAATAAATTCCTACTTAATCGAGAGAACCCCAGAGAGAAATTTTACCTGAAGAGAACATTTAAGAGAATTAGCTTTTGCAATTATTTGGCACTAAAAGCATCCCGTATATAAATTTCTATTACACATTTGGGAATAGATAAGACTAGTGTTTTATTTTGGAGTCTTCAATGTCTTCATTCTGATGAGAAATAGCTTCCACATATATACCTTAGACTGCTAGTTATAATTTGTAATTAATTAATTATTAATTGATTTATGAAATTATACATATCTACGAGCTAATTAAAACATAACTTATACATTAGAAATACTTCAAACTTTGAATTCTTGGGTTTTGCTAATGTAAAGACATATAACTAATTACATAAATAATAGATTTCTATAAATTAAAATCTGTAAAATTATTTCTTAAAATTACAAGCAAAGGGATCACTCCGTGAAGAAGTATATCTGTGCCTTTTTCACAAAGCGTTACTTTTAGAATTCGTGTTAACTTTATTTAAAATCTACTTCATCCAGAGCATTCATGTTTTCCACAATTAAAAAATTGATATTTTTTTATACAGTGAACTTAATTGTTTTGTGATAAATACTTACAAATATTAGGCAGTGCACAATAAATGTGTAAATGTTAGGCCAATTCAAATCGTAAAATTTTATTAAAATTAAACTTTGAAATTATAATTATGTTTAGTATAAAAAATACAATAATTATCAGAGCTTTGTAATTTTCTGTAGGATATAAATGCAGTGTAATTGATGCAAAATGTACCTAAATCTAAATAAACTACATCAAATGTAAATACAGCTATTCATTATTAATTTCTCATACATAATTATTTATGTATATAAATATCACGTTCTTCACATAAATATAAACATCATACAAATATATTTGTATGAAGAAATTAATTATATTATTTTTAATTCGAAAAATGATGTAAGGATTTATTAAACATGACATACAATTGACTCAATTATTTTGACTCAATTATGACATACAATTGACTCATTATATATATATATATATATATATATATATATATATATATAATATCATTTAAAAAATATTTGCTAACTCATGTATATAACTAGTCTTATAAATTTTATTTCTTTTTGTAAAAGTTGTCATGGAGGAAAGCGTTATGGAATTCAAAACATCTAGCTTGAAAAAAAAAATAATGACATTAATAATAAAATCGCTTTTTGCAATTTTATCTGAATCCAATAAGGCTCATGATGGGTAACAAAAATGCTATCTAAAGGACACAAAGCGAAGGCTGACAGTGCTTTAGCTTTCTATGAGCAGTATAGTAATAAATGTGATGAGTTTGAATCAAAATTGTCACTGGCGACAAAATATGAGTCAATGAAGTGCCACTGGAATCAAAACTGCGATGAATGGAAATGAAGCAGTCAACATCACCCAAAAAGGTAAAGTTCAAACAAACATTTTTAGCATGGAAAATCATGTGCAATGAGTTTTAGGATAGAAAGGGGTATTGCTTATGAAGTTTTTAACGGTAAGTGACAAAACAAATTCCGAGTCATATTCTGACACTTAAATTATACCACATCGTGCAATGCGAAACTAAAGGTGTGACATGCTTCGTAAAAAGGTTTCTTTGCTGTAAGAAATAGCTTGTCCATACATGGCTCGACTAACCTAATATATAACTATATTATACGGCTAGGAATAATTTTATTTGGCTGCCAGAATCTTATTAAAAATTACAATTGTCTTTTTAAACTAAAACGATACTTATTTAAAGAATTTTTAAAAAAAAGTGATGCAAAATTTCTGACAACAAATGTAATATTTATTTTATAGACTTTTGTTTCCCAACCAACTTGCTCGAAATTACAAACTGTAATGGTTCATTTAAATGTGTTTCTCAAATTTTATATTTAAAAAAACGACTAAAACCATTGCAAAATTATTTTCGTCACAAGAAAATTATTTGTTTTTGCAAATGATGTACAGATACACGTATATTATTTTCATGAAACAGAATTTTGAACAAAAATAGTAATATACAAAAAATATTCATATTATATCAATAAAACTATTTGCAAATGATGTTTTACCTACCAGCATGAATTTGTACTTGTTTTATAATTTGTATAAATATATATATATATATATATATATATAACATCATCATACAAAACTAGCTTTAGATAAACATTCTAAATTCAAGATTAAATAAAAGTTTTTTTTTAACTACAGCAGTTAAAGCTCTTAATCTGAACGTCAGCAAAGAGTTAGAATATTTTTTTCAATTACAAGCGCTAGAGAGTATGCTATTTACATTATCATTAGTTCAAAGGGACAAAAAAAGTTACTTTGTTTGGATTTTTATTAATGCAGATATCGTTTCCATTTCTATCTTAAAAGCAGCGTTTGTTAATTGTATGCGATAAAACTGTTAAGTGAAAAACTGTTTTTGTGATTAACGTTTGGGAAATGAGATTTCAGAACTTTTATTTAGTTTTAGTAAAAATAAACACTACATTTAAGAAAATTTAAGAAAATAAAACACATTTTTAGTGATAATGAACAATAACTATTCCTCAAGGACAAAAAATGTGTTTATTTAGAAACTAATAAGAAAACATGACTTTATTTGTACATAATCATAGCAGGAATTTTAATATTGACAGATGATCCGATAATTAATGAATTATTGCAGATTTTTTTTAATTTGATGCAGACATGTAAAAGTTTTCAATACGACTTTAAGAAGGTGTGTCATATTTTTAGTTATTATTAACGAATAATATCCAGGTATCAGGATAAAAATTGTATGTTTATTAACTTTTTCTTATGTACACAATCTTTTAAATTACAGCTGTTAATATTTATTTATTTATTTAGTTTGAAAAAACCGTAGATTGTAGTAATCAGCAATATTATACTTGTTGTATTTAGGTTGCATGAGAGTTTTAATTATTGAAACAAATAGTCGATATGTAAACATAGTTTTTATTTGTGTTACTCTTAAGACTTCTCAACATAGTCACCATCCAGATTTATATATTTCTCCAATAATTGATTTACCTGTCGAAGTCTTTCATTACAAAATTCTGTAGATTAAATTCTATTTTCTCTACAAAGCATGTTACTTCAGTCTATGGATTACTGAAACTAAACAAATCAACAATAATAGCTATAATTTACAACATTTTATACATTAGGAGTAATTAATCCAGATATCTCAGATTATTTCTTAGAATATTTTAAACTTTACGATATTTACGATATTGAAGAAACTTTTATATTGTATTTTTAATCTACTTTATTACTTTTTATCTATTGTATTTATATTTATACGTATTTATATTTATATTTCAATTTATGTAGAATATTTTTTTACTCTTTGATTTCAAAATACCATAAAACTTATTTATTTAGATTATAATTACTATAAGTGCTATAAAAATGAATTGTATTGTATATTTATAAAGAATGAAATTGAAATCTTAAGAAAACATTGAATGATTTCTTTTTTGTAATATGGATATAAAAATGAGAGACATACGCATGTTAAAACTATTCTACCTTTTAATCTATGGCTTAGTTTTCTAATAGATTCCGTCACTTATTTCTCTTCAAATATTCTAAAGAGATCTGTGTAGTATTATTTTATTTCCGAACAGTTATTTGTGAATAAATCATGATTTATATGAAACAGTATTTCTATGTATATGTTGAAGTACAGTGAATAAGAAAAAAAAAAGATGTAAGAGAGGGAGATATTGAAAAGTTTGGTTGTATATTAGATATATTGTTATGCTGCAAGAAGCTTAAATCTTACATAACATGTGCACACAGCATTAGTGCCAGTAGGTTATCCAGTTTTCGTATTGTTGAAATTGGAAATGTATATGAAATATTTGTTACTGACACGGAACTAATTTTTTTTCAATTATTCAGGTTATTAGAATTTTTAATTTAATTTTATTTGAGTTCAAAAGAATGTTTCTACTTTGCAATCATACTATCAATATTAAGTTTTTGTTATTTTTAAATGTAGAAAATCGTATTGTAAATATTCATCTATATGATTGTTTAAGTGAATTACTATACTGTGACTGATTTTTTATTAATTTAAAGGGCTTAAAATATTAGTATCGGAGACGGAACGTTATATGAAACACAGCAAATAATTAAAGAAATGGTTCTTTAAATTTTATTTATCGAAAAACACGTATAATATTATTCTGGAATTAGTAAGACATTCATAAATATCAAATGACTTTTAGATCCTTTTTACCACGTCGTCTCTATATCCATGCGGATATTTATCACCCAATTAAAGAAGCATGGTTCCTTATTCAGGTTATTTGGTTTGATTTTAAAATCCCGAAAACAAAGGGGACTGTTTATATGTCCATTCAGTCATTAGTCACCCTAGACTATGTATGACTTTCCGTATGGTTTGGTTGAATATATAGATTCAATTTAAGTATGTCAATGTTGAGACTATGACCAACGCGATTGCAAATATAATTCATACTTTCAGTAGGCCACGAACCTGCCGAGGATCAAATATAACTTCCGAAAAAACTCATAATATAATGCTCCCTTTAATGTGGACTATAGATAACGTTGCTTCTACCTTGGCTGATTAAATGCGCCGATTTGCAAAAAATTTGTATAACCTAGTATACTCTATTTTTCTTCCGAAATTGATTTATGTTGCATGCGGTTTTAGTGATGTAGTAATTTTAATGACGAACTTGATTGAATTGTTTATTTTTTTTAGTGTCACATATAGATAATACACGATGGTAATTGACTACATATTTCTTACTTTGAGCCTTGGCAAGTCATGAGAATAATACCTGAGCTAGAATCCCATTCTTCAAGTTTCCACACGCCATTTGAATTGAAGGACTTTACTTTAGGTAACTTTAGCGTTTATGTCAGCAGTTTATACATTTATATAATATTTAATATCTATATCTCTTTATATATATAAGTAAGTGTGTGTTTGCATGTGAGGTGAATAGTACAGATTTATTTTAATGGAGAAATTCGGTCTTTTTGTGCATTTAAAAATAATTGTTGTTGATCTGACGCAAGCACGATAAAGAGTGACATTCTGCATTCGTGTGCTGAATCAGTCTTGATCCCTGCTCTTAATGGTCTTATTTTCTTTAAAACCTCAGAAATAGATCAATGATGGCTTAATAATTTAATGATTACATGTTTAAGCAAAATGTAGTTCTTTACGTTGCAGCAGTACAAATTAAATTCCAAATCAAAAGAGATTATTCAAAACCTCATTTCAATCAGCTAGTGAACAGTTTCTTACTTTTGGTAAAGGAAAGTATCGAATAAACTGCCTAGCCTGATCCTAAGACATCAGTCCATTCGAATATGTTTTGGATTTTCTATGATGAAAGTATCTTATTACTCCTTACTACCAGAAATAATTTAGCATCTGGAATTTCATCATTTATAGAAATTAGAGAGAATATTATTATATTTACATTAGCTTCATTTTTCTACACATTTTCCTTATGTCCTTGTGGACACTGCGTCAATCAGGAAAAATTATTATCCTTACTGAAATCTATTCATACCGAATTCTTCGCAATTTTTTTTTCTCATATTTTTTAAACGTATCATTTTTTTTTCACAGTTTTTGTTAATATAGTAGCATTATTTTAGTCTTAAGCAAAATAAATTGACCATGAAAGATAAAATTATGATCATTTTTTTTTAAACTAAAATTCAAAATTACATTTTATTTGTCGTTTGTCTGGTAGAAATACATACTAACTGGTTTTATTTTACTTGAAGGAATTAAATTATTTCAAATAAAAAAATATGAAATTTCACTCTTGAATTAAGTAATGAAATTATTTCTCTAACGTTCTAAAGCAATATACAATCACTTTTCAGTAATCAGTAATGTTTTTTTTTTTTAAAAAAATTAAAATATCTCTCATGGCTTAATTATTATTCTATCTTTCAGTATGGTGGTATGATTTCAAACTTATGAAATAAATTTGTAAAATATTTCCACATTTATATAAAAAAATACGTTTTCAGATCATATTTCTTCCTGATATATTAGTTATATGCATAATTATAAAAGTAATGTAGATTATGGCTCATAGCAAACTACGATCCACTTCAAGTACTATATGGAGTTTCTTTCAACAACTAGGATGTTTGATCTGATTGACATAAATAAATCATATTTTGCACGACTCTTGTGATGGACATGTAACAGAATTTTAGAGTTTAATAAAACAATATATATATATATGTGTGTGTGTGTGTCCTTTTGTTTCAAAATTAACATTCTTACTTATATTACTTTTTTTATGAGAAGATAATAAATATGTGTTCAATTAATACCGGTTTTAAAATAAGAATAAACTAAACATAGTAAATTATATGTCACAGTTTTATATTATTTGCTAGTAGAGCTATCTGACTGTTTCAGGATAACATGTTAAACGGAATGTATAATTTTTTAATAATACAATTTAATTCTCTGTTTCAAATGTAAAAATATAAATTTAAATGTAAGCATTTATCTTAGAATCTTAAGAAAAATGCTTATACTCGGAGACACGAAGTGACTGCAAAGCCAGTTTCTGCTGAGTGTCTAAAACAATCGTAGCGCTTGCAGTACTTTTATAGTTGAGTGTTTTAATATTTTATTTCAAATTCTGAATTTATTACTTTATCCAAAAAATAGTGAGTAAAGGAGTTTATTAAAGTTAAGATGAACGTTGTATATAATGAAATGATACCAATGTTAATTTCTGCCAAATAGATGAAAAAATTTTAACGCTTTCAATATTTCAATAGTCAAGTTTATATACTTATTGTGAATTCTGAACTTATCACTTCACCCACAGAATAAAAAATATGATAAAAATAAAAATTTTATTTGAGGACACTAAATGACTCCACCTGGTCATTAATTTAATTAAACTGTATTTAAAGCATTCCTCTAGTTAGCATCGATAATATTTTATAAAGAGCCTATGATGATTTCATATGTGCCAAGGAATAGCAGAGCGGTAGCCATGCTTTCAACCATGTGGGAAAATTAGAAGACATAGAACCTTCAGCCGAATGTAGTAAGTGCATTTTGTGTTTTAGAACACTCGAGAAAACAAAAGAACTACCAAATAATGTGGTAAATATAATCTACTTATGCAGAAATACGTTTATATCATAACAGCTACAACATTTTATGATTACAATAATCAATATGATTAAATTAGTTCAATACAACATTTGTAATTGAATTTCAAATCCTAATATAAATTAATAATCAATAGTATTTGTAATTAATGATCAGTATTTTGTTGCAACTGTATTGTAATTCTTTCTTTTATTTCTATAGATGTACCTCAAATATTATTAAGGTTTTGTTGGTTCTTTTATATAGTATACCAATGATTATCTTTAATAATTGAGCCTATGGATGACCCTTCATGGTTTTTCATACTTCAATTATTCACAAGAAATGTGAAGAAATGTTATTAAATATTTCCAATAGTATTCATAATTATAGTTCAAATTTCTATTTAGGTAGTTTTTAGCATACTGGTCTTCAGGAACGAAACAAATGCGAAATTTAATGACAAGGTTATGCATGGATTATGCTCCACTCTGTAGTTAAATGCTTTGTTATGCAGTAAATCAAGAGGAGAAACATACGCATATGGTAATAGAATTTCTAGCAAACATCAAAATAACTCTATAAAAATGTGAATTCATATTCCCAAAATATCTTTCCAAAACTACCTATATTAACTTGATTAAGGAAAAAAAACTCTTTAGATATCAAAACAGTACGGGTGTTTGAATTTACCTTAAATTATTGAAAAAAAGTGTATGCGATTTTGAAATATCTTCAACAAACTTGAATACTTGAAAAGTAAGATTGTTCCTTGTTAAGGCAGAATAAAAGGTAACATACACAAGCTCATAATATATGTTTGTTTATTAATCTAAATATGTTCTATGATTTATTACAAATATTTTAAGAAAATAAGGCATAATTTAGAAAAATAAAGGTTCAAAAGTTAACTTTAAGATTAACAATAATATACAGTATTTACAAAAAACAATCAGAAAAGTTGAATGAAATATTTACGCTAAGCAAAGCTAAATGTGTATGGTAATGTTTGAAAGGACTCTTTCAGAAATTAAAAAAATATTGAAAATGAAACAGTATAAAATGAGATTTAACTGCTAAGGATATAAACATTAGTTCCGAAAAAAGCACTTAAGAAACTTACTCCATACGTTTTGTTTATATAATGGATATTTCACTTTTTTCCGATACTAATTTTTAACAATACAAAAAATACTTATATATATAACAAAAAAAATATGACTTTCCAAGATATATTTTTTTGTAATTTATAACTAGTTTTTCTTCTTTTAAAAAAATTGGTTTTTCCACAGAAGTTATATTAAGTTTATGTGTGTGTAATGTCATTAATTGTTTTAATATAATATAAATAACTAACTTATTTACAACTATACTAATTAAACTCATATTTTACATATATACCTCCCCAAACCATTTTAATTAAAACTACAATATATTCTTTGGACTTTAAATTTTGTATAATTCTTAAGAGTCTAACATTGACAAATTATTTAATAAACAAAAGAAGCAAATATTTTTGAAATAAATTTATTCATGTAAATATGCTCTTAAGTAAATATTGTTTCATTTGTTCCAAGTAGAATAGATTGGTTTGATTTTTGGAAACAAAATAACAAGATATTTATTTAGATAGTAAAAGCTCATTTTTTCCCTTTCCTACAGTGAAAAAATTTACGAAAGCTTAAACTTTATATTGACTACATTCTCTGAATTATTACTGAGTAAAGAAGTCTTATTTTTCTATGTACCATATTTTTATAAGAGCATCTTATACTTAAGGCTTTTTCTTCATTCCTCTTTAATTTTTCTCCTTTTATATTTATACTTTCACCTTATTTATATTTTTAACCGTATTTCATAGCTTCTTCTTAGCAAACGAAAAAAAAAAATCTGAAATGCTGTAGATTTTTTTTGGCCATTAATAGGCAAATAGCTATAACTTCCTTTCAAGAATGCAATTTCTGTATTTCCTGCAAGAGTCTCCAATGCATTTTTAAAGGTAGAGCACAGATATTCCAATGTTTTTATAGCTATTTTATGCCCTAATATTTTTCCTTCGTTCTTTTTTAATACCAGCCTATTGCATTGCAGTTTCTGAGGAAGAATTTTTATACATATATACTATAATATATTATACCGAGTCGTGCTTAAAAAGAAAATCAAAATTTTTATTATAAGACCGGAATGTCTTTATGCAATAAAAATATATGAGAAAAATTCAGCACCCCATTTATAAAAGCATTGGACAGTATGCTAGTTTATTAAAGCATATTATATCAGAAAAAAATCCCCAGTCGTTAAATCATTGCAGAGATTCTTGAATTTTCTTTTAACCTGGGTCCATAAAAATTGTTTTCCCCCTTCAAACTATCTCTTACGTGCCTAATTGAGACATCATGCCAACTTTAATTGTAAATAAACTACGATAAAAAAAATTCAAATTTTATGAAACCCTACTGAAATGTAAGAACTCGGGAGTGTAAAAAAAAATTTATTGCTTGATATAATATATATATTTACATATTTTCTTTAAAAGAATCCATTATTTCAAACTGGATTTGAATAAAATGGTCAAAATCTTTCCTTTTTTAGGATGTGATCTTTAAGTAACCATACAACTTTGAAGATACGCTCTGAGAAAGATGCTTGTATACACCATAAAAATAAAAATCCCATTTATATTTTACGTTAAACGAAAATAACTAAAAAATAACGATATTATAATGCATGGAATAAGTTTTAATATATGGTGTTACATAAAGAAATCCAAATGATCAGTTGTTTAATATATTACATCAAAACCACAAGTCACTCAAAGTATTATTAACTGGTGTCGTTAACTTTGATTTATTGCTTATTACAGTCTGACTAAGAGAAACACAACACCTAATGTTTATTTCAAAATACTTGTTATGTGTTATGAAGATGACAAATGAGCCTTAGTTTTAGTACCCTAATTTGTACAACATTCCAATATAAGGATTTGGATTTTAATTGATGCAAATTGTATTCTTCTACACGAGAATTTTCAAAAAGGTGAAGACCGAATTCTACCTTTCTTCAGTTATATATCATTTAATCACCTGCAGACCCCACAGAGCTTTAAAATATTAAAGTACATATTACGGTGAAGAATATCTTTAAGAAAAATTATAATTTAAGCTTTAATTTTCCATATGCACTTACATAACGTTAGTAATTAATTGAATACCTATTTTATGGTTACTTTATACAGTTTTATTTATTACTATGATGCACAAGTAATGTTAAATAAAATTAAATTTGTGAAACTAGACAAACATGCTTTTAGTGGAATATTTTACTTTCATGTATCAGATAATAATTTGAATTTTATGTGATTGTATTTATACACCAAACATTTTTATTAATAAAGATCTTTTTTTCTTGTTAAACATTTGATAATTTAACCAAGTTTAATTTTCAGAACTATATTACACACTACATAAATATTTTATATTCATGGAAAGCAATATAATTAGAACCATATATGATTAATACAGTTTTTAAAGCGCATTCCGGAGCTTCAATTATGGATGCGTGTGAGTTAAGTGTACATATGTGACTGAATTTCAATAAGAGGGGTATATATATAGGCACATCTTAATAAATTGTAGCTGTAAAATATATTTATTAGTTATTTGCATAAGTACTGCTTATAATCATTTTCAACGAAGTAAATTATGCGATAGTGCAGATAACTAAAACAAAAAAAAATAATAATATTTGCAAAACTTAATAGTGCAGTTTTGTGATAATGTCAAAAAATCTAAAGATAATATGTTTGAATTGAAGTTTGAGTAGTAAAACACATCTAAGGATTATCGAATTTTACTGTTGAGTTGTACGCGGGTTACTGTCTATTTCTGTCAGGACTCAAACACGCGATTCATCAATATATCTCCGGTTACAAAATGAACTCCCATAACCCATCCATATTGCGTTCATAATGTTTCATAATTCTGTAAGATTTAGAAAACTACTTTAACTAGATACTTAAAATGACATTCATGTATGCCATTATAATGTAAATATTATGAAGCGTATTTATTGCATTCATTGGACCTTGTGTGGGGCATACTGAAATCCAAAACGCATTCTATAAACAAATTTAAAGCTAGCTTACCTTATAGTGGAGCGGTCATAGCAACCCTATCAATCTTAAAGACGCTAAAATAATACTTTCTTTAAAGCCGATAAGAATCTCCATATTCTTCATCAAATCTACCAATTAGGTAATTACGTACTCTTGCAAATATTATTGAACAAATTTTTATTAATGGACTGAAAAACCTATATAGCTCCCCGCAATAGCACTCAGTTCAATCATTTAAGATTTCTAGAAAATTTTAACTATACTGACACGATAAGTAACCTTATTAACTGTGTAAAAGTTTTTAAAAAATTCTTATCATAATGCGGTATGATCATCATCGATATTAAAAATACTTTTCATTATATAATTGTCCATTTCTATTTGTTTTTATTAATTATCTTATGTTCTTTTACACTTCCCAAAATTCATTTATAACCTATTATTAAGAGGTAAAATTATTGATATAGATTTAATACTCCTTTCTTCTTATCCATAATCTTAAAGTTTTATACATGATAAGGTGCATAATTCTACCTTGCAGAGCATAAATTTTGATTCTTGAAATTGTTCACGCTTTTGCCGAGAATCTTGTCGTCATCTCCACCAATTTAACTCGTACTTTAACTATCTGTCAATAAATTTAATAAACGACTAAGAGTTAAATTAAAAATACTAGAAACTCTGTAATCAACTTTATATCAAATTTAACATTTTTTTTTGCCTTCAAGTGTAATTAAATCCATGTCCTACCATGGTTGTTCTGTCTTCAATGTAGACCAAACTTCTCAGTGAATAATAACTCTATTAAAATTGTCAACCACATGAAATTAATCTTGGGTAGTTAGATCTCTTAGTTTGATCCCATCAATTACCGCAAAGAAAATTTAGGAAACATCTATAAACTAGTACATTTCAATAAAGTTGCCCAATTCAAATATTTTCAAATAATAAAATCTTATAATCTAGCATGAATATTACACAAATATGGAACCTTAGAAATCCTTCTTTGTCAAATTTAATAGACCATCTAATGTCGATTATATGTTACCCTAAATTCCATTAATCCCCATGATAGAAAAATTTACAATATTACTAGAGTGCTTTTGAGTGGAAGGTGTAAACCGGTGAATCGAAGATCGGTTTTGAATCTGGGTACACTGTGTGTATCTTTTTTTTGACGGAGCATAGCCTGTACAAAATATGCATATTCAAACTAAACGTTGTAAGGTATTCCAGAAAGAGTTTTCGGCCATTAATTTTTTCGTTTCGTAACAAACAATAAAATTTTGGTTTGTGGTTTTTACAAACTATAATAAATATTATATTCTTACTATTCATTACACATTAGGTTTTTACATAGCATCACCTAAAATTCTAGTTTAATTAATAACATTACTGTTTATTTTTCTGTATACAGAGAACCTTGCAATCTTGCGTGGATATTTCCCGTTGTAGAAGCGTGAAAATAATGAAGTTTCTGACCACTTTTCAAAAATAACTAGGTCTTACTGTGAAGAGGAGCGTGCATCTGCCCTCCACTTTTTCGTTATTAAATCTTGAAATGGAAAAAAAGATATGATAGTTGCTTTTTACTTAGAATGTTTTTATCTTCAAAAACACTTAGATGCTAATTCTCTTAATTATTTATCTAAATCCACTTTTATAATCTTCATTTTCCTTTTGTAAATCTATTCCTGTAAATTTTGTTTCGATTTTCCATACAGTAGGGAATTATTGTCCTTCCGAGAGACATTTGGGCTAATTGTTCATGGCAGGAACCTTATGGTCATTCACAGTTTCAGTCGACCCACGTGTTTGAGGCTCGATTCCACTAAAAATAAGTGATATATAGAAGTGTTGATACATTTTAAATCTTTCAAAACTCACATTCTTCACAATAGCGTGGCATGATAGTGTAGAATAATGTGTTGTTTTAGTTGCCAATGCCAGCATTTGATCATATTTCAGAATTACGGAGATCATCCAAAACAACGGACACCAACTAATGAAAAACTAGTGAACCTTTTTGTAGAATATCCGTGTCAGCTGGAACAGTGATTTTTATAATGAGTACTTCCTTTGAATTTTGCACAATGTGCCTATGGATCTCTCATATCATTGTGAATTTATTTGATATTGTTACATAACTCTCGCATACAGTTTACTGTTAAACGTTTAACTTTATACTCATTAAAAAATCTGAATCAATATTTAATATAATAATTTTTATTTAATTTTGGTAGGTACTACATTATTGATTTTCTTACTTTATTCAGACTGCTTATGAGCATTGTAAGAAAATTTAGAATTTTCATGTTAAGAACGTTTGATGAATAAGTATTTGCATTTTTTTAATAAATGAATGTTGAAATATCCGACTACTCAATGTAAAGACTCACATTTGTCAGAATTTATCAATTTTTGTATTTATCCATTAAAATACATGAAAATTTCTTTTTCTAAAGTTGTGTCGCATTTGCTGCTATGATTCATAGAAATCAAGTTCTTAGTACAGGGTGATTATAATTAAAGTTAAAGTTTCAAAACACTGTTAAAAAAATGACTGAGCAGAATGACGTCTAATTTGAACTAAATAGTATTGAAGAAGGGGGAAAACGTATGGTATAAGAAAAAAATAATTCCAAATTTTAGCAGCGAATGGCGCAGTAAGCATTATAATTAAAAAAAAAAGGTCCGAATACAAATGACAAATGAATTGTAAGACAACGGCTAAGGTATAAGTTACACGTTAAACCAACTGTACTGTTCAAAGTGTATGGCTCCACAGGTGTGATATTGTTGGTCATCCAATACGGCAATGTCATATCACAACGGATGGGAAAAATCGATTTTTAATTGTCCTGAAGCCAAGAACTGCATAAAAAGCATCTAACAAATCGGTTTTTAATAGTCCTGAGGCCAAAAACCGAATAAAAAGCATCCGTCAAATCGGTTTTCAAATTTTGCGAGACTGGAGCAAAACACGTTCAATATGCTGTACACTGTTGTGTGCAACAAGATGAAATCGAGAAACAGTATGTTCCACAACTGATCGAAGTGTCTCCGGGATCACGTTCAGAATATGTTGCGCAATGCTTGTCTTCAGTTCAGGTAAGTGTGCAATCGGAGCACTGAACACAGCATCTTTAAGGCAGCCCCACAGCCAAAAGTCACATGGATTAAGATCATGTGATCGGAGCGGTAAGACTGTAGTGAAATGACGGCTGATAATTCTAGCCGATTTCCGAAATGCGATTTGCAATGTGCGGAGAAGCACCATCTTGCGTAAAAATGATCCCACCCACACCTCCACGCTGTTGAAGATCTGGGGTGACATGATTGCTCAAAAGACGCTCATAGCGCTGACCAGTGACGGGAATGATAACAGGACCGAAAGCACCCGTCTCCTCGAAAAAATATGGCTCTATGATAAATGTTTTTGTAAGCCTGCACCACACAGTGACCTTTGCAGGATGAAGTAATACTGGTTGAGTTCCGAGTAGATAGTCTGTTGCCATTTTCGGCAATTTTGTGCATTGACATATCTTGTCAGATGGAAATGGGCTTCGTCTGTCCACATAATTTTCCACGGTCATTCATTGTCCACTTCCATGCGAGCAAGAAATTCTAAAGCAAAAGTCTCTTGCTCGCGGATCAGAAGGAAACAACTCCTGTATATGGCAAATTTTGCAAGGATAGCAATGAAGGATGTTTCGTATAATTTTATGCACCGTGCTCTCTGTTGCTAAAATTTTGAACATTTTTTTTTCTTACGCTATACGTTTCCCCCCCTTTTTCAATAATACTTCGTTCAATTTTGACGTCATTCTGATCAGGCATTCTTTTTTTACAGCATTTTGAAACCTTAACTTTTTATTATAATCACCCTGGATTTTAATATCAGACAATTTACAAAAAAAAAAAAGCCCATGATCGCTATTTTGAAACCAGAATATATGTCTTCTCCTATAGATTCCTTTTTTTCTTCTATTTTTAGGAAAATTAATTGTAAGTATTTTTTTAAAAAGATAGACTTTTAATTTGTATTCAGATTAATTTTGAGAGTTCTGACATCCCATTTAGCAGTACTATTTCCGAAATGACATTAGCAATATACACACTTTTACTATTTTACTGGGCTACATTGTTTGCCTTGCGTTCGAATATTGCTTTTTATTGTCTTTTGATTTCTGTGTGAAATAGATGTTTAAATTGTATAACAACTGTTTACATTAATATATATTATTTAAACCAATGAAAGATCTAAAATAAAATCAATGTAAGAAATGAAAAGTGCTTGGATATTCATTGTATTTATCACAATACTTAGAGCTCAAGGAATAGACAAGTTTTGATTTCTCCCCCCAGTGTGTTGTTAAATTCTATAAACAGTAGCTTTGCACATGGCATTTCATAAATGAAAAACAGGTGACAAGATAAATGAAATAAATATTAAATTTGTGTTTTTTTGCATCGTATTTTCGAATGCTCTTGCCATTTGAAGTATTCGTCTTTTGCAGTGACCATGATTTACTAGTTCACATAGTAATAAAAGAAGTATATGGAAGAAACATTGTCACCAAATATTATTACATTCGGCAGATTTAGAAAAGAATTGGAACCCGCTGTTGCAAACTAAAATCAAGTCTGAAAGGATTAGGTGGAATAGCTAAACTTACCAATAAATTTACAAATATATTGGAAAATTATAATGATATAACTAAGAAGAAGCAATGCTGGTGATTTGCATGGAATGAAAAGCGTCGTAATCGCAGTATTTTATTACACCTGTTTAGGAATTGATAAGCCAATGCATGTGCAGTGCCCAAACGGACAACTTAGTTAGTGTGAATATCAACGCGATACTGCTTGCGGAGCAAAGGGAAATAAAAAACACAAAAACCTACCTAAGACCATTGTTGAATCCATTCGTTTTACATGCTTTGATGATTTTGATCAAAATTTATTAAAAAAATGTTTCCATGGTACAACCCATAATTCCAAAAAATATTTCAATAGTTGTAGTTGTTTGTGGAAGAAAACCCCGTAAGATATCTTTGTCGACCAAGAAACACTTACTCTGGAGGAATACTTATCTGCTATACATTTTTTGATATATATAAGGGAGTGTTATAATTATTACAAGCATTAGATGGGATTCCTTAGCAGTGTACAGTTGATGTCTTTATGAACTTCGATGGTATTCGTATCACTGACTCCATACGACAATCATTAACATTAGCTAAAATGGCCTGAAAAAAAGTTGGAGCAGCAAGAAATCAAATTTTATTCAAAAAAAGAGAAAATAATAAAGCGATACTTATAAAAGTAGAGGGGTGAGCTTATTTGATTTACATATCTTAGTTTTCTTACAAGGTTTAAATTTAAATCCATTTTCTTAAAGAAATGAATATTTAGTACACTTACAAAAATTTTGAAAGATGATAACTTAAAGGCTTTCATATATATTCTGATAATATTTCATTGAAATGCTTTCATTTTATTCTTGGGAGCCTGGACTTATAGTTTTGTTATTTTTGATCCATAAGTATATTTATTCACATTTTAATGCTTAAGAAAGTAAACATTTTTTTTAAAGATACACATGTTGTTACTTCGATTCACTCCAACTTTATAGATATTGAGAATCATTAATAATTCCTTGTTTAGGCACTGTATAAATGTTCTACTTATACAAATGCTAAACAAGAATGTTATACATGGCATTTTTCTTGAAAAGCTAATATTTTCAAAACTTGATGATTTTTTTCCCTGTGTTTTGGATAAAAAATAGCATTTTAAATTGTTTTTATTTTTAAAAAGTTTTAATAATTTTTATAACAGTTTTTATGTATATTCTACTTCGGACGCACAAAATATCAAAAAAAAAATCATTAATTTATATGTTTTTTTCCGAATTATGGTTCCAAAAGTAGTCAGATGTATTAATAATTTACTTCGTTTCATATAATGAATCAAATTCCTTAAGTTTTTCCTTATGTATATAAAATATGTGAAAATTCTAAATTTCTGAAAGCATTTAGAATTAAACGTGTTCCTGATATCCTTAATTTCAATAAAAGAAATAAGCGGTTTTAACTCTTAAACATATTTTAGAATGATTTAGTAAAACGTATTTGAATTTAATCATTTCTTACGACTGATATATTTTTTTAATTAATCATTGAAGGGAAGTACCAAATATTTGAAAATATTAATGTCCATACAACAAAAAACAAATACATTTTAATAATAGCAACTACTAATTTGTATAAAAAATATTTTATATTTAACATCGAAAAAGCGTGTAGAAAATCCTTTAAAAGGGATTATTCAATTTTTATTATTACTAAACTAATTGAATTTTTTTGAGTATCTAAATAAGATCAAATAAATATACTTTAATTAAACAACACAGAAATTTATTTTGAAATAAACAATGCACACATAACTTAATGCGTGGATTTATTTCATGAGTTGTAACAGCAATGTAAATCCATTACATATCCTTATTGTAACCTCAACACAATTTCCTAACGTACCCTTGTATTTTATGATTCTCATCACGTAAGACTCTATGAAATGACTTCTTGTAAGTATCACCGATTCAAGTGGGATTTTATTCCTCTTATTTCTTTCCCCGATTCTAAAACCCAAGAGTTATATCAGCTCGTTTTTTACTAGATACTGGTGGTTGTAATAGAAAATCAGAAACCATTGGACTTTTTTTTGACGTGTTCTTACTACTAATATGAAAAACGATCCCGGCTTGTTGATGCGGTCGATTTTCACGAACGAACAATTTGCGAATGATATTGGTGATTCTTATTACCTATTAATGCAAAAGAGTATTTTGTGAGCTTTAAAGTTAAAGCTATGAGTTGTGTATTAAAAATGGTGGTATTAAATTGTTAGACGAATAAATTGAATGTAAACTACATTTTGCTCTTCTGTAATTTTTATATCATGTCCAAACATTAGTATAAAAGTTTATCATAATTACTTAAAGGTCAAATATTCTCTAAGTTTAAATATTAATATTTTAACGTTAAATGTTGCTCATATTTTAAAAAGCTCGTCTCTTTAAAATAAATTGTTTCCTGAACTTAAGGGAAGAAAAAAGAATATTCATACGGGGTAAACATTTAAAAAAATGTAATTTTAATTATTATATTACATTTTACGCATTCATCGCTTTGAACACTATTTTAAATCATTATTAATTTATTTTATTAATATTGCGTTAGAGGCAACACGATTGCTAATAGCGGCGGACCCCATAATTTTAAACCTCGGTCAACTGTCGAGGACGATACCTTAGCTGATACCTCTCTTTCCTGAACTCAAAAAGGAAACTTTGAAACTTGAAAGAATTAATGTACATCGGTTCCAGTTACGGAGTGGAACATTAGTAGCATCAAAACTCGAATTCATGATTCGAAGAAAACTGACAGTTTCCGGTCGGCAACCATAGCCTTTAGACTATCGCAGCCACTTTAAATAATTAAAACGCTGATGTAGATCTAAATGTTTTATTCCTATGTTAATTTGTGCTATGTTTATACTCTCATCATGTATATTTTTTTTTTAAAAAAAAGATAAATTTGTGGTTACAGAAAGAATATATTAAGTTTCCTGAATTTTATTTTCGAATGTTGTTTCAGTTGAAGCTTACATTCGGGATCCCTTTTCAAGGAAACACTACTTCTGAATAGATTGACGTAAAATATATTTTTAAATAATTTTTACTTTGGGTTATTACATCAAATTTCGAAATCGTACTTAAATTTTATCATTTGCTATTTCGATTATATCGATATCTAAAATATATATGTCTCTACATAAAATTTTCTGAACGTTTTCCGATGTATTTAAGAATTGATTAATGTAATACGAAATTAATCTAGATTCTAGAAAAAAAAAATTACTAAATTCAGCAGGCTAAAAATTTAGCTCAATAGTTTTCATTAGATATTACTATTTTTAGTATTGATATAAATACACACATAAATATTACCCATTCTATTAATATTAAAGATAATTTAATATCATAGTACTTTTTAATTAAATTCTTAAGTCCAATGACATGATAAATATGGAGAGACAATTAACAGTTTATAATTCATACTGATGTTATATTATTATTTTAATATTACAATATTCCAGCAAATAACATATATTTTTTATCACTCGCCATGAAACCAAAATAAGAAATTCTAAATCTGATTTATACATTTAATTTTTATCAATAACTTTCATTTCCTATAGATATGGCAGACAGTAACAAAATATACATTGTTTATGTGAAGAAAAAAATCTTCTGGATACAGTTATGTGAAATAAGAATTAAATACTATACAACGTAACAATGTATTAAACTTATTTTATTCATTTCTTTTAAGTTTATATAAGTGTACTTATTTTTCAAATTTAAATTAATGACGTATAAGCTTAAATGAAATACTTAAACAGCAAAATCATCCTATTTTAATAATGAACGATTCAGTTCAATCGTTATATTTAGTACACAAACCCTAGTACATTTGCAGTTTGGATAGTCAGGATGATAGCAAGAATGCCAATGATACTTTTTCAAAAAAAAATGTATATTGATTGCGATCCAACAAATAAGAAAAACAAATACTTATTCATACATGTACAGTTACAAGGAAATAAATCATAACTTCTACGCCTCGATGAGCATAATTTGAATATCTAAGCTTAATCATGTTGAAATTAAAGAAACGCTTTATATATCTCAATTTAAAAGAAATTTGTTAGCCATTTTTATCTCATGGCTTATGCCAAACAATAACCATAATATTATCTTTATTGGTGAGGTTTGTAACGATCGATTATTTGTATCTGACTCTAGTGATAGAAATAATCGATTTAACTAACTCTCAAAATCAATAACTGATCCAAAGACAAGCAAGTCTACTCCAACTCAACTATTTATTTATCATTTACTATAGTATAATATTTAATGGGTTATGGCTCTCTTTGGACCCTACAGTTAGCCCACCAATTTAAATATCACTCAAATAATTGGCTCTTACCAAACCCTTCCAGTTGGAGTTGTTTTTCTCCGTCAAATCTTCTGCGACAGCTATAGCCAGTAATTACTCTTGATATTATAGGCCTCTTGCCAGGAATATATTCAGAGTTAACTACACTCTTTCTCTTTACTCAGATTTCATTTTATTTATATATCACAATATCTTAATCACTTCACTTAATTTCCACATGCATCTAATTAACATAATCGTTTCATTTTGGTTGGGAAGAAATTGTTATTTCATGTAATCAATCTCAATTAGTCTCCAAGGTTAGTGAAGAGAAAATCGCGGATAACCCAAAGTCAGAGTTTTAATGCTTTTTTTTCAGTTATTCAATATCACTTTTTTAATGAGAAAATGTTTTAATGTTTTTTTTTCTCTTCTCTCTATGCTTTAAAAACTTTATACATTTGTTTACTCCAATTTTAAATATTGATGATAGTGTTTTTTTTTTTTTTTTACTGTGTAATAATAAAAAAAATATAAATATGAAAGACCTTAGAATAAAATAGATACAACCAATGAAGGGTGGTTGGTTTCATTAACGTTCCACTAGAAGCAACAAGTGAGCTATTGAAGACGGATGTCATAATTTTGAACCTTGGTCAAGTGATGAGGACGATACCTGAGCTGGCACCTTACGCATAACTTCAACACTACGTCTTTGGGAGGACTTTGGTTCTCGACAAATTTAATGGGCATCATACTCGGTTACATCAATATACCACCTATAAATTGGAATACACATGTTACAGTGATTTGAGAATTACTCGAATGCCTAATCCAGTGGAATTCGTGGAATTACCAAAAAAAAAATTTGTATGGAAGATAAAACATTAAAATAAAATCTTTTAACGACTTTTAGGGAATAAAAAGTCTAAATCCTGTGAAAATGATGGATAATTCAACAAACTCATGTTATTTTTGCCAAAATTCTGCGTAAAATAAGTTTTTTGGGAAATTATTTAGTATCATTTCAAAATAAAATCTGAATGATTGCCCGCATCCCAACTGTATGATTATCTAACTTAAGATTGCTTACAACGTTATATATTTTAGTGAAAAAATGTCACCTGGTTCGAAAACTTTTTAATTTTCTTTTTAAATTTATATATATGATTTCCTACTTTATGGCCTTTCTTGAAAAAAGAAAAAGAAAAAAATAGTGAAGCATTTTTTTTTAAAAATATTTATTTTGAAATCCATAGTTTAATAATGTACTTTCATTCAAACCGAGCTTATATAAAAAATTTAAAGGTTCTAGCATATCGGAAAGTGAATAAAAAGTTGACCTAAAAAATATTTTTCCAAACTTTTCACAAACCGATACACAGTACAAGATGATAAGAAGCGCTGGAAAACAATAATGCATTTTACAATTCCTGTAACATTTCTTTAATTAAAAATATAATTTATTTATAAAAAAATATGAAACACAATTCTTTATTTCTATTCAAATTTTTTTCAAATATTCAAATAGCACACAAAGCAAAAAAAGAAGGAAGGAAAAAATAAAAGAAAACAATATCATTTTTTTTTATTCTACTCCAAAAACTTTTAATGAATTTCGAAGGAAATTTAACAATTTCTTTTAGATAATAATACTTTTAAATGTTGCAGGATTTTGGAAATTAAAATGAATTGTCATTATACTAATTTTTAGTATGAATGAATTATTTGGAAAAATAATTTTCTTCAATCATTGAAACAGTTTTAAAATAGAAAAATTTGAAAATGTAATACCACTTTCTAAGGCATATTATGTATACCGTAGAAACGCTGATTAATTGTGAAAATAAAATTTTTGTAGTCAAATATTTATAACAATTACTCCATTGATTCAAACGAAACTAAGAATTTGGATTCCATTTTAACCATTATTTGACAGTAAATAAAGTTATTTTGAAAAGAATTAATATTTCTTTTATATGTGCACTTGAATACAGGTTATTGAAACTTAATGTAACATGGATTAATGAATATTAACATTGATCAATATATTAGAATCTTAAAATCATTAAGCGTATTTAGCAAATAATCATATAAGCACAAAATGATTGATAAGTCTTTTTGCCAATTATATGTATTTAAATTAAAAAAGGGAATGCCTAAAAATAATAAAATAACTATTTTACATAAGATTGTATTTAGTTATTTACAAATACAAATTTACAAATTCAACTTATATACAAAAAATAATCAAATACATTTGTACTAAATAATTTTTGCTTTTCCCAAAATATTGGTTTTAACTATTAACATTAAATAACAATACTAATACGGAAATATCATTCCAAAAACCCAAAATTTAACTAATTTTTCATCAAGATAAATAAAATAATACTAATTGTAAAATGTTTATTTTTATGGACGTAACGTATAAGTGCTAATCAAAGCTGAGTAATTTTCAGAAGTGCACCTGTAATCATTTTCTTTAGATATTGTACTATCGTATTTAAATATAATCCATTATATTTGCGATAAGTTAAATCGAAACTATAGTTTTACTCTATTTCTGAAAAATATTCTAATTAGAATACAATTCTAAACTACAACATATTGAACTAGAACATTTTCTATCTATAATAGAATTTGATTGAGGTATTAATTACGACTAATACTCACAAATTACAATTTTATATAGGAATGCATTAAAGAAATTTAATCGAACATAATTGAGCAATTATTTTATTCTTTAGATCACGCTGATATTCTTGTGAAAGTAACATAATCTAAATTCTTGTGCAACAGTATATTTGTGCTCTAAATATTAAAAATTTTATTTATCCTTCATTTTTGAAGGTTGCTTGATTCTGAAATACTTAATTATGTTGTTGATAAACTCTGTTTTTTTTTACAAAAATTTATATAATAATATTTTTATAATGAGAATCATTTACAAGAGCGTGTATCTGATCATAATTTAATACATTGAACTTAATAATTAAGGCAATTCAAAATTTTAAAGTTGCTAATTAAAAGACGTGCATCTGATTATATCATTATGAATTAAACTTCAGGATTCATGCGTCAAACTGTTAAAGATTATAGTCCTGCATCTATGAATTCTGAATAATGTGATTTTTTTTCATAAACAATACTAGCTAAGTACAATTATACGTGATTGCTATATAACAGTGTTATAAGAACATAAAGATTTGAAATAAAAAGCGAATATTTCATAGCTAATTATTTCTAATAATTATTGAAATGTTGCTTCTCATCTACTTTTACTTATGTGTAAATGCTAATGAGATTTCACCCCAATTTTTTGTGAATGAATATAATTTTTAATAAAAAATTTATGTTTACATACTTAACATGTGCTTCTTATTTAACGGCAGTATTTATGAAATTGTAGAGATTCATCTAAATTGAAGCAGTTAATGATACTAACATAGTCCACTAATAATTATTTTTATTGCTTCTATAGTATTTATAAAAACAAATAGTATATTTTATTTATAAAACATAAAGGTAAATCTTATTTCTATGAGGCATCATTGTAAAAGAGTTCTATAAATTCTTAAGAATTAATGAATTAATCATAAGCATTAGAAGTAACAGGAACTTCTTTAGAAAATTTTGGAATTTAAAATTGCAGAAGAATACGTGAAATACAGAAACATTCACTTCTCTATACGAAACTTCCTTCTTAAATCAACATAAGTAATATTATGAATAATACGTAAAGGAAAAAAATGCATCATTTGATATACTATGAATTTTCACCTTATCAATGAAAAACCTCTAACATCATATATGTTTTCACTGTTCTTTAAATTCAAGTTGTTCTAGACTACTCAATAAATCCATTTCTAGAGAAATTCAGGAAGAAAGTTATATATATATATATGCTTTTTATTTCAAGGTTCAAAAGCTTATTTACAGTTTTAACCTGTATGAGTATCGTTTTATGCATTAATTCATTTTAAGTTATATAAAATTAAAAGCTCTCTGTGAGTATATAGATTATTATTATTAAAACAAGTATTCATTAAAAATATTTTAAACTTATTTTATGTCCATATATTTATTAATGATTTATTGTACAAACTATATGCAATTTATGCATATCCCTTCATTTCTAACACGAAACCGCTAGCACCCGCTTGCATGTGTGTAACATATTATGTAAAAAAAAGAAACGAATGCTTTTTTAGAACTTTTTTATGCAGTTTATGGTTTTAAAAATGCTTCGTACTAAACTGATATGGAGGTAAAAGATATTAACTAATACATCATCACCAAAATATAGAATTTTCTATGATATTCTATATATATAATACAGTGCAAACACATTGCATAAGCAATTTTATTTGTTAGAACTTACAGCATTTTGGTTTAACTTTATGAACAAAAGTATTGCTAATAATATGATTTTAATTCCTATAACAGAATTTCTTTCCTCTACCACAATAAAATACTGTAAAATCTTATTAGCTTTATTTATAAATCTAACTCTGAGTAACTTACTATATTTCAGTCTTATATATTTTATCTATGTGCTCTAACTATCGTAAATGTCAATATATTCTAACATTCATTAAAATTATTTTTTAAGAGAATCTACTTTAAATATTTTCAAAATATAGACTGTATAATTTCTCTGAAAAAGTACAATAAAATGAGAAATCAGACAGCATTTTAATTTCTTATGATAAAATTATTTTTTGAGCTTTTCATTATTTGTAATTATTTACTCGTAATTCCTTTCAAAGTAAGTAAAAGCAAATGTAATGATATTTCAATTGTGAGAGCTTACTGACATTGTTGAGGATATACAAAAATATATTTGTTTCCCAACAAGTCTGATATTTTTACACTCATAATCTTCATAAATTTATTGATGTCTCTAATTTAAGTAAGGAAAACTCTTGTTGATCTTTGGAAACATAGAGTTTATAATTTCTTTAAAAAATGAAAAAGCACTTAAAATGGATTTTATAAAGCCAATATAAATATTGAAAATTAAGAACATTGTAGTAAATAAATATCTTCAAGACGAATGATAAATTTTACTTATGATTCTTTATAATACGCGTACATTCCATTTTGTTGGTATGTTAAATTATAAATCTTTATAAAAATCTGCAATTTTGTTCGTATTTACTACACGTATTTATTATTCAGGTCAATATGATCCGATTTAGAATATTATCATTTCCAGCAATAAATGAAAAATGTCATTCAAAATAATTAAAAGAACAATAAAGTAAATGTAAATATAGATCAAATAATATAAAGTATCTATAAAAATAACACATTTAATTTCAAATTGAAGCTTAAATTTATTTATAATTTCGAAAGTAAGATCTTACCTGAGATTTCCAAATATATTTTTACAACTGTAGCTCACATTTTAGTTTTTTTGTCATTTTTTGATGGGTATATGCTTTCTTTTAAAAATATAGGATAAATGTATTGTAAGCAGAAGTATCAGGTATGTAATAGATTATTATCATGGGTCATCTATTTGTTTTTCTTTTACAAGTGTTTAAAAATTGAGTAAGAGTATAGTGAGTTGAGTAGAGTACACTGAGTTGAGTAGAGTTGAGTGAGTTGAGTAGAGTAAAAATTGAGTAGAGTACACTGATCCTTTAGTATAATATATTTTGTTGCTTCTTGTCAAGTCTACTGCTAACTTCTTTATCATGATACAAACTGCTCATAAGAATAACATTTTTGTTCTTTTTACGGATGTAGTTTACTAATGTTGTCTTTTGTAAAATAAAAAGCTGAGCTGTGCACTTCTTTGTTTGATATATTTTTTTTCAGGAAGATCTGGTTTTTTTCTAATGGTGCCGAGCACAATAATTTCCCGTTTTATAAGAAGTTGTCCTAAGTTGTAGGATATTAAAATTTCATCACATGTAACATTATGTCCGAATACTCAAAATTAAGAACACTCACTACACACATATCCTGATTTTTCTCCGGCATTGATCCTCGTTCTTTTCCAATATAAATTTATGTTTTTACTACAAAAGAAGTTTTACTATCACATAAAGTTCATGCTTTTAAAACATACTTAGATGATTTACTAGGTGTATACTTTTTGAAAGGATATCGGAGACGAAATACTACTAATTCTTCTTCTAGAGAAACATCTGCATTTGGATAAGACAATTTTGTTAGAGTTTCTACCCACTGTTCCCAAATATTTTTACAGCCACTATTTTATCCACATGCTTTTTTCTTGACGAGTGGATTTCTTGTCAAATCGAATAACTCTCGATATGGTGCAACGGGTTTTGAGGGACATTGTTGCAGGAGTTATTTTTCTGTCTGTATCTTTATCAAACAAGCTTTTTGTTGATTCGTAAGCACTAACTAATAATAACAATCAAATGTACGCTTAAAAATTTTAACTTTCGATATTTTTCAACTTTTTTCTGTACACATTTCCTCCTTAAGTATTTATCATTTTTAATGATTTCGTTTAGAATTATAGAATTAAATACTATCTGAAACGCACTTTTTACATCTGTTATCCTTTCTGTTGCATGTTTTATGACACCTGGAGTAGAATTTATAATATTAGCAGATGTTAATCAACCAGAATGTGAAATCGTATTCAATTTTGAATAATCTGTATATGGTGCATTTGTTGAATACTTATATCAAAAACATTGTCAGAAATGTCACTTTCAGTTTCGTCACGTGCATGATACTCATACTCGGATATATTTTTGTCTTCGTTGTCAGAGGCTTCAATTATCTTAACTATATCATCTTCACTCAATTTTCTAGAATTAGTCACTTTTGCACTCATACTCAAATTCATAATTGCTTTGCAGACAGTTAGAAACAGAAATAGGAAAAGAAAAAAAAAACGATGCGACTGGTGCGACTACTTTGGTTCTCAGACAGTTGTATCACCCTTTTGATCTTGCACGTGCTCTCCTGTTACATTATCAAACACACATCCCAACGAAACAAGTTTCAATAGGTAAGAACAGTTATTGCTATCCTTTTCTGTTTATTTATTCCAATCAAATTGCAATGTGTAAGAATAAAAGTAATTATTCTTTTGAATAGTGTCATTATGATCCGATTAGTATATTAGGAATAAATTGAAAAATATTCCTATAAATAGAAATAAAAAGAATTCTTCTAGATATATATATTTATAATATTTTCCAACAATGTCATGAAATGTTATTAAAATATATCCAAGCTATATTTTTATAAACGTATGAATTTATTTTCGGTACAAATCGACGCGAGAAGAACTGCAGGGGAAATGAGAGATAGTGTTTGTGTGAGTGTTCCGCGGCATAGCGGAAAAATTCCAAATTAAAGGAGAATGAAATTGGTACAAAGAATTTACGTGTATATACTGTGTACCTTGAAGCCTATATTTCAAATGGTGTTTCATATTTTTTTAAAAAAAATTTCAAATAAATCTTGTCTTCACAGATGATATAATTGTTGCGTTTATTAAGTCACACGACTTCATAGCATAACGTGGGTTTAATGTACATAATTTTGGTGTTTACGCTAAATTCTATTTTGTGCTAAGAATGCCCTCGTGCTCCTAATATAAATGTTTCTTTTACTTCTTGCAATTTTAAATTTTCCACGTAACGAAGAAAATGACTTAAATTTTTAAATATTCTAAATTTTGGGTAATATAAAGGATGAAGCAATGCTCCCCACTTGAAACTAATTTTGAGAATTAAAGCTGATAAGCTTACGTGTTTCTCAAGATAATTCAACATATATTTTTTTTCAGTTTACAATTTCATTTATTTAATTAATCTGCTCTTCATCTTTAAAGAATAATAATCGGATTTCTTAATAATAATTCTTAAAAATTCATTATTTAGTTGTATATACATTGATACTTTCCTCCACAATAGATGTAAACTTTTTATCATCTTCTGTTTAATTTTACACTTATTTGACTTTTGTTATAGTATTTTTATTTTCTTAAACATTATTACTCTTGGTCAGAAATTTAAATTATTTAATAAATTAAAGGGGGGTTCATACGATTTTTAAACATACAAGCATTTTTTTCACATACTTTGTGTCTTTACCTTTTTTAAGATTTTCAAATGAAGTGATACTGTTTTGCTTGTGGGTATATATTTTTTTGTTTTTTAGAACAAATAAAGGTTTAGCGTTATAAATTATTTAAAATATCAAACATTTAATGCAGCTTCAGTTTTTTGATATTTAATGAAACCTACGATCAAACCACTTTAAAGTTTATTATGTATCTACCCCAAAAACTATATCATTATAAATATGAAAATGAAATATACTAGAAATGAAATAACGACTATACTAGTTAATATTTGAAAAAAATGTGATTAAAATGCCATTAGTAGAACAGAAGTACGTTTATTTCCTGGTCTAGTATCTTTTAAACATTCAAAATGTCATTTATTTTCTATGGTTCAATCATTTTGACGACAGAAGCCTGCAATTTGTTTCTCACTGAACTCTATATAGTACAAAAACTGTAATCATTTAAATATTCTGACGCGGAAATAGTGAGAACAGGAAAAACATATTTTAAACTTTGTTTTTTTCAAAAAACAGAAGAAAAAAAAAGAGTTAATTTTGAACTGTTAGAATAAAATATTCATTTTGATACAAGATATCAAGCAAACTGTACGAACAATATCATTTTGTTTAAAGAATTATTAAACATATATTCAGGATTTATAAGTGATTTATTATATCACATCACGGGAGAAAAATCTGTGGTAAATCAAAACTAAATTAAACTACAAAGTTATTATTTAAAAACATTTAATATTAATATGTATATACATAAAGCATAATAGATATGTTATTTCGAAAATATATTTGAAATTTAAATTTGCCATAATCGTGACATTAATTGAAGCGATTAATTTCCTATGTAATTTAAATTTTTCGTATTTTATAAGTAATATAAATAGATTTTTTCCCTCGAGACATGATTGAAAATGTATTTCATATTATTAAAGTATTTGAAGTATTTAAAATAAAAGTAAGTTTAAAATAAAAGTAATCACGAAAAAGATTATTTAAAAATATAATGCAAATGAGTTCGTTAAGTAAAGATCAACATTACTTAAGATCTACATCTACAAAGTATATAATTAATAACAGGTCATAATTATTTCACAATTTATAAGGTACTATATTTTTATTACTATTACTTTTTTATGTATTATTAAGTATTTTTATTAGTTCTAGCGATAAAATATTTGATATCAAATATTTTTCTTAGAAAGTTTTTATTTCAGTATTTTTTAAACTTATTCTCATTATTTTCACATTTTTAAAATTAAGTTTCATTAAGCCTTTATAACCAAGTTGTACTTATTATACGAAAATTTAAATATTAACTTTTTTCCAAGCTTCTGTGTACCCAAAAAATACCTTCTTTTCCTTTTTGAGCATTAACTACTCAGAGAAATTTTTATCAAAATTATATAAGATTCTAAATTGTGATAATATTATAAGCCAATTTTTTTTACTCATATCTTATCACACTTAGTATAAAATAATTGTATAGGGTTATTTTTGTTCCATATGCTGCAAAAATTCCCTAATTAACTTATACATCCTTTGGTAAAATAATTTATTTTCAGATAATGGCAAAAAAAATTCCATCTTTAAAAAAAAATTCATTTTACATTGAGAAAATAATATGGGTAATGCTAAATAAAAAAAAAGAAGTAAACCCATTGCATTCCCATACAGTAACTTAATTTCTTATAAGAATTTATTTAGCATTGCTAGCTAGCATAAATATCTTACTCTTTTTCTTTATGTTCTTTATAGTGTCACATTTAAATTATTTTTCATTAAACTATCAACATACCATTTATTGTTAGCATTTTTGAATAATAGTAAAAATAATTTCTAATTTCCGCACTGTACTGCTTAAGTAAGAAACAAAACGTTAATGATTGCAAGTTGGGCTTTTGAGATCAATGTATTTTATCAATTTTATCCTACTTTTCACAACATGATATTTTTCTCGTTATTTATCATAAATGTCTACTCTCAGCAGATGAAAACTTAAATTTTACATGAAGATGCTTTTGCTAACATTCTAAATTTCTTAATGGGTAATAAAACATACTAACACATTTTACAATTTCAGGAAGTTCTTTTTCTCTTAACATAATGTGAGATGCATGATGTAAATTTTTAAATTAATTCTATTACAGCATGAAAAAAAATTCATTTTTTATTGTAATGGATTCTAATTATAACTTAGGTTATTAAAATTATTTCCATATGGTTTATTTTAATATCTTGAAAATAATGTTTCAAAAGCAAAATATATCTATAGTTGACATTTATTATTTCATCTTTATAACATTCAAAGTATATAATAAAATATCAAATAACTTACATGAATCATATCTGTATTTGTTAATTTTCTCATTTTGTTAAAAAACAAGAGGAAAACAATGAGATTCGCCTCTTTTATTCTTATTCTTGTTTCTTGAATCTAGTGACACAAAAAGAAATTAACATTGGGAGATGGGATGTAAATAAAAATGAAGAGCATTCTGTGCATAAATACAAAGGAAACGCAACTATTTTATAACAAAAATAAGTAATGCTTGTACATGAATATGATGTCATTATTCTGATAATGGGAACCCAATTCTTATACATAGTAACATAGTTCTGCTTCAGACTCTACAAATCCTGGCACAATAATTGATAATGAGCTGAACATTATTTAAATATATATTTATCATTTTTATTTTCAAATTGAAAGTACTCAAATTATTTTTGCGATTTTAGAAACAATGATTTTAAGACAGATTTATGAAATTATCATGCGTTTTTGTTTTTCATTAGACCAAAAATTAAGTTTCTATTTAACAACAATGTAGTGAATATTTATTCACTGATGGACAATCATTTATGCATATCCACTCATCAACAAATGTATCTTTTGTTGTTTATTCCTAACACCGTGTCCTAGCGAATTTTTTATAAATGTATATAACGTGTCACTTTTAAAACAGTTTAAAATTACTGGTATAACTTCAGAAAGGGAACCATACCCGCTGTATTACCTATGTCTTGTAATATTTTTAATCGTCACAAAGAACATAACCCTGTTGTTATTTAATGCAGTCTGATGTTATCTTTCTGCATTCTTATTCTGAATCATTGTTGAAGGTAAGCGCTCTACAAGGCTGTATCATCTGAACAAGTTTTTCATAAGCGTTTTATATTCAGTTAGAATTGCTGTTAGCTATGTTAAAATATTAAAATTATTATCTTAAACACTATTTTAATTTTGCAATAATTCGCTCTTTATATAGGTTTTCTCAATCTGACAATGACATTATTAAAAATATCACAAGCAGTGATTTTTCAACTCCATCTTCAGTTTAAGGTTATGAATGATTTCAACTTCAGTTTAAAGTTATGATGCAAATTTAATATATCTCAATCCTATTTAGTTAAGCCAATATATATCGGCTTAAAAGAAATAAATTGTGTTAAAATTAAAGCGATACATATATATTTAGAAAATAAAAAGATCGAGTATATAATATTAAATGTTACAACTGCATTTTAAGTCTGATCAGTTTCTGTAACACGTTTTAAAGCCTTAACTCATCATCATATGTATTTAATTTAAAATATAGGTTTCAGTATTTCTGAATTTCAAAAATATATTCAGAATTTACATTGACTTTTCCAAAACTAGTGCATATTTTCCTAAAATTAAAAAGCCATTTTACAAACTAAGAACCCTTTTATGAGATATGAATTAAATGTTTTAAATAATTTTACATATAATATAAGATATCTTATTCATCATTCCCTTAGTATTTGATAAACATTTCTCATTCATCAGTTTAGTTATAAGAAGCGATACCATTTGAAAGAAAATTCAATTCATTGCAATAAAATGTTATAAGAGGTTTTGACTTGTTACTAAAAATTTAATTACATTACATATACAGCTCTTCACAGATCAGTTGAATAAAAGAAAGTGCTGGAGACAACCATCTCGTTTGGAATCAATTATTCAAGCGCTGTTGATTTCTTGCTGAAGAAAACAATTCTCGATCTGATTCTTGATTGTGAATTTTTGTTTACATTTTTCGATTGGATTTGATGAGATAAGATGCTGGAACTTTAAAAAGTCAAAACACTAATGCAGTTCCAGTTGTTGGGAAGTATAGATCACTCAGCTGTGTAAAAGTTCTATAGTGTCAAAATTGGAATATTTAAGAGAAGATAATGGTCTGAACCTGTCATTAATTTCCATGTTAGCAGCTCAACAAGTAGCATAAAAAAAGACCAATATGTGTGTGAAAACCTAAGATGATATGCTTATGCAATGACTTTTTATCATATGATGATGTTAGTGTCATAATTAATACTTTTACTAAAGAAAGTTATTTGAAAGTTACGTCCTAAATCTTTGGAGAATTTTAATCGCAAACTGTTCATAGGTATCAAAAATTTGTTTTAAAACTTAATATGAAAACGAACGAAAAATATGAACTATTTACACGGAAAAATTTGTACATTTTTTATCAAATGAGACGAGAATTACATATAAATATATAATCATAACAAGTTAATTCTAATTTTCAGTAATATTTTAGTGAAATTTTACTTGAATGTACTAAACTATTTAATGTGACAGATGGATTTACTTAATTTACAATAAGCCCAACTAAGTTGCTTTAAAGCAAATATTTTTAGAGCGAACCATTTTCTTTCATGAAAGGAACTTCATTTAATCAATTACATGAAAAAGACACCAAGCGAATAAAATACTTACACACATGCGCTATCAATCAAGAATAGTGTAAGAACATCCTGTTTTTTCTTAGTTCCTCCTTTTCATTAAAATTAAGGACAATACTTTTCTTTTGAGATGTTTTTGCTGTTCTTCTAATGTCATTGTTAAAAGGCACTCATTCGTGATTCTTTTTCTTTCATTTTTTCTCCTTTTACGACCATTAGCCATTTTCTTTGATAACAGTATTTTTGTGAGGTAGCCTAACTCACTAGAATATTGTCAAAAAATTGTATATTTTTCTCGTGAGTTACGGATTACATAGAGTAAGTGACAATCAACTGGTGTTTTTAAATTATGTAAACTTCTCATATATTTTAAATAAAATTATTTAAATAAATCATACCATTGTGTAAAAGAGTGTGCTTAATGCAAAAATAAAGTTTTTAGCTAGATAATGTTAAACTAAAGTGTAAAGAAAATTTAAAGGATGAAGTAAATAAAGCAACACATTTATATTGTAATTTTTATATGCTTAAGGATTATTAAAGGAACTTGAAACTTTATATATAATTACAAATATTCGGAAAAGTTCGCTATGAGAAGGTATAAAAATTTTGGAAGGTAATTCCTTGAAAATATTTTCATTCAAGTGTCTACTTTCTAGTCATTTTACAAAATAAGAACAGGTTAATAAGTTATTGACACATACGCATCCACTAAAAAAATAACTCCTAATAATCATCCTCAGATGAAGCTATGCTTAACGCTATCTTTTGCACTCTTGATTTCATATAAAAATGTTATATTTCAAGTAAGCTTAACTTTACTAATTTTTAAGCAAAATTAGTTTAAAATATCTTCTAATTAAGTAGATTTAGTTATTAACTGTATGTATTTGAACATTTTGAATTGATTTTATCCATCATTCATTTTCCAGAGCAAGGATAAAATCTCTGTTCACTATCTATAGTATAAAAGTATAAATACGTTTATTCAACTTATAATATAACATTTAAATTTTACTACTGTGTGAGAACAAACTCTACGATATCACAAAGTAATATCTCAATGATATGCTTGCTAGATACTATGATGTACAATAACAGTGATAATTTACAATAAATATATATAGCAGACGCTTGAGAAATCTTACAATTTGTGTGTTTTATGCGATCTTATTATTTTATTGCATAATATATTTTCGATATAATTTTTAATATTTTTTTTACTTTTATTACTTATAATTACCAAAGAATACCAAAGTAAATATTCCTAAGTGTAAGAACGTTACACTATATATATATATATATAAGAGATTCACGAAGGGACATTCACTTATTTTGTACCAAACTCATCTTGCAGATTACTCTAGCCTTTTTACTTTATTTATTACTTGTCAACTTAAAACTTAATCATAGTAAGTGTAGGAAAGTATAACAGTAACCGTTTCATTGCGTTATATCATGCGATGAGATGAGAAGATTAGATTAATCAATAAAATTGAAGAGAAGTTTCAAGATCATTTTCAATTTTATGAGATAAATTGGAGATTCTAAGAAATAGAAAACAGATTTATTCAATTGAATTTTGTAGCTCACTTACATTTCTTTTTATGTCGACTTTAACATCTATTTGTATTTTCTTTCATTTAATGGGTGTCTTTGTAGAAGATGCCATCAGCTTCAACAAATAACTATTTAATTGCAAATGTACTGTTTTTTTGACGACGATATCGCATTTAATTTGATAGGAGTATGGAACCTTTTAGTCACAGGATTAACGTATGATGATCTATCTGTCGTATTCCGTTTGCTCCTTACTTTGATTAGATTTACTGTTGTTGCAACTGATTGACGCTGTTCACTCCGCTATGCTTAAGGCTGCATTGCAAAATTTTCTACTTTTGTTCTATGCAAAATTGTTTTTGGAAAAAGCAAGAATTTTAAAAATAAAACAAAGCATTCTTTCTTAATTTCTGAAGATTTATTATCTGAACAGATATCTAATTATTGAGAGAATTCATATATTCGTAAATGTTATGAACTTACTTATTCAGAAATGTCTCAACCAATGATGAAACTAATATCTGAGAAAGAAAAATAACAGCTAATTAAATTCATCCATAACTTGCAAAAAGGGAACAGAATAATATGCTTCAAATTCAATAAAGTTTTAAATCATGTGAGAGGCAAATCGATTTTAAAAATTTCGATTAAATTTGGATATTCTATGCTTCTACAAAAGTATAATGTTTCATAAACTTAAAAAATATTGATATATTTCATTATTTCAATGAAGTAATGTTAATGAAAATTTAGTTAAATACACAGATCAATATGACACATTTGAATGAAGTTTTAAATACGTTTTGATGACTAATATTCTATCATATCAAAGTTACAACAAGATGCCTAAATCTTTATTAATTGAATAAAAATCCAACCATGTATTTTTTTAACAAAAGTATTTAATCAATATGCTTACTTTTATATATTTATGTATATACTTAATGAAATTGGATTATTATTACATCAATGAATGTGTGAAATTCACCATCCAGGAATTTCTCAACAACGGAGATTGAAGCTTGCCCTAGATTTGAAAAAATTCTGCAAATTTCATGGCCCTCCTCAAAACACTTAATTCACTTGAAAAGAGTAACTTTTAGGGCATTAAATAGCCTATACAAAATTATTGCAAATTTCTAAAAAGCTTTTTCAAAATTGTAATATTTGGTTTTTTATCAATAATCTTGTTAATTTCCAACGCCGACAAAAGGGAAAAACAAGAGTAACAGTTCTAATTCAAAAACAATATCATCCTCCACGATCAGAAGAGCAAAGAAGGATGATCAAACAGTAGTCAGTGTTCTATTCAGTGAACTTGGCGTTTCATTGCGTCATGTTCACCATATTGGATCTTTTCACAAGTTTATTGGAAAGCTAAGTAACAATATTACCTTTAGCCCTGATTAATTTCACTCATTATCTTCCATCTCCAAATTTGGGGATTCAAAAAATGGTTGACATAATTACACTTGCATATTATTGCCTAGGTAATAGGAAAGATATTTCAAACTTTATAAAATAATGTGATAAATATCAATTAGAAAAGAAAAAAAAAGAACAAAATAGCATTGTTTGTTAAATGCTGTCTTCTAACTAACAGATTATTTTACTGCATTTCAGTTAATACCAGATAAAAAACTAACTTTTATAATTCAACAAGAAATTAAGTTTGTGATTGATTATGCCACCAAACATGTTTACATTATTTCATTGAAAATTGTAACAACAGAAACTCATGAAAATTACTTTTGAACAACAAATTATTCAAAACTCAAGCTTCTTAAATATGAGTAACTTATTGACATGAACTTTTATTTCTTCAAAATTTAAAGATTTCATAAGAATTTTAATATTAAGCATTTATTTTTTACTTCTTATGATCCGCAAGATAATAGTAAAAAATACTCATCATTCTTTAATTAGACATTTTCCTAAATATTTGAATTTTGGTATATATATATATATACACCCTGCCTTTTAAATCTCCTTTAGAACAAGATTCCTACTATCGTCCATTATAGAAGCACGCAAACTGGTATTCAAGAGAACAATTGAAAACCATAAGAAAAATAAAGTTCAGTATTATGCAAGATTTGTTGAAACGAAATTTAAATATAATAATATTGTTATTTATAAAGAATTAAAATGCTTAAATTCGTGTAAATTAAGTTCGCTTTCAAGTGATCCTTTCAAAAAAAATTAATTAAATATTCTAATGTAACGATTGAAACTGACATATCAAATACAATAACTAGAAAACATACAGAAATTCCCCCCATTCTTCTAATTAATATTATATTACACTTTAAAATTTCAAATCCTCCCTCAAGTGTTACGATAGTTTTACACCCTGTTTGAAATTTCTGTTTTAAACATTTATATTTCAAGCATTATTATACTTTTTTAATTTTTATTTAAAAAACATACATTCACTTATTGTAAGTCTAATTATTTTGAAATATAGTGTTTTTAAAATGTCATTTATTAATATTAGAGATTATATTTTTTTAAAAGTGAATATTAATATTTTTGCGCAAGCTACCCATTGATCTTGGAAAGAGAAGCAGTGTGAGACAAACACGGAGATGTGACCAATTAGTTGTATATGATATTTAATTTTTACATGTTTTGTAATTAATATTCACCAAAAAAAAAACCTCTGTTCATAATAATAATAAATAATTCTGTTCATAATTATACATTTTATGTCAAATATTATTGTAGCATATTACATTGATCATAATTATTCATGCGTATACAATTTATATCTGTCTCAATATGTAGGATTTTACTGTGTCATTTTGCTGAGCTTTCATATTATTTTTAAAAACATGGGGATTATCATGTAAAGTTAACAATCAGTATTTGCCAATTCATAAGAAATGTTTGCAGAAATTATTTTCATCTTAGAAATCTTAAATTAATTGCATTATGTTAGGATTAAGATTTAATTTAAAAATGATTATATATTTTTTGTTTTATATTTTAAGATATCTTCGCCAGAAATGTTCTGCTAATAGGGTCTAACACGGATGCATTTTCTAGTAACGCTGGGAAAATGTTAATGTTTTCTTAGTACAATCTTCTATCAAGGAATTTTTTTTTCCTTTCACAGTTTCAACTATATTTCTTTTCACTACTTAAGTCTACTCATTTACATTTATTGTAATACAAGCTGATCAAGCCCATCAGCTATATAAAAGGAAGGAAGGGGTAAGCTGTGTAATTCAGTGAGAAAGTAGATTCATTACCAGAAATACGTGCTGTGGTATACAATTTCCTTTAATTACTGGCTCCCTTTGATAGTTATCCGTGTTTCTCATTAATATCAATCAGAATTCTCTTTTCTATATTTAATGTCCTGTTACAAATAACACACTTTGCTATAAAATGTCTTTAAGCTTGTTAAAAATTTATAAGCGCCAGGTACGTTACCTGATTTCTCTCCCTCATATATCTCATTTGTAAACTGATAAGAAGCCATCACCAACTACTCTAGTATTTTCCTGGCTTAACCATGCCCCTAGAGAAAAATTGGCAAAACCTCTAGTGAGATATTTTCTGAGAATTTAACCACTCTATAGTGCTGAGTGACAGCTTGGATTTAGGCCAGAGAGGAAAATTTTTTCTCCTTCCCCATTTTGAAATAATCGAAGATGAAAAAACACTCCAATTGTTCTTAAATTATAATCGTTTTTTTTGTTCTATGCATGTTTAGATCATCTACCTACTTGAAATGCATTCCACTTTTCTTTCACAGGGCTTTTATTGTTAAGTCGAATTTTCTTATGCATAATCATTTTTCGAATTAACAGTACCTACTAATTATGGATTAAGATCAAGTGTACTGTGTAAATCAGACATTTGAAAATTTATGAAAAATTAAAAGCTTAATTATTGTAACTTATATGGTAAATGTGTTTTAGAAAAGCTAATGAGAAACAGAGAGTTGCGGAACCTTATATATTATGGACGTAGATTTATGACTGATAAATTCCCAATCTCAAGTTCGGGTTCGATGAGAACGCATATTCTATGAGGTACAGGCAAATCTGAAAGACAAATAGTTTGTTTAATTAGACTAACTAAAACTGTCATTCACAATGCCATAAGCAAAAGGGGCGATTAAAATAAAATAAAATTATCTGAAAGAAAAAGGGCTTCAATCGACAAATTGTTCGACTATCAACTAAAAAACGTCTTAAGACTCGAAAAATTTTGTAACGTGTATATTTACTGATGAAAGATATTTAATTATTCTGATGGCTACAAATATGCATGACTTTAGGAAGGAGCCAAAAGAATGTTTCAGTCGATAAATGGGAGGAGGATCAGTAACTTATGAAGCTTATAGTGTTCTGATACATTGAGCGATTTATAACTGACAGAAGACTTTCAACACAGCTTCGAATAATGAAAGATTCACATGGACCATTGTAAGGATAGTGGAGAGGTGTATATTGAAGGTGGTAATAATTAAATATTCAGGAATTCAAAATATAGTCTTTCACAGAGTCAGTTTCGTTATTTAATTACAACATTTTGAATATTTGAGCAGAACAATGCTTCTTTCCTTTCATGTAAATCCTGACTTGAAATGTTTAAAAACGTAAAATTGGAGTTTTGTCATGAGTAAGTGAAGTCCAGACAGGAACCTCGTGGTAAACTTTGGGAGTACATTACGTTACAAAACTCATAATTTTTTGCTAATAATAAACCGTTTTTATCAGTACTTGAAATGGAAGTTGCCACAGTAAAACAGTAGCAAAATATTTCACAAACTGAACATATGCACCTGGTAACTTCAACGAAAAACAAAGTCATTAAGGTTGTCAGAAGAAATGGGGCACCAATATCATATTGTTTTCTTATATTTTTATCAGTCACTCAAGGGGCTTTCGTTTAGTTAACCCAAAAATGTCGTACCTGACCACTTTAAATAATTTATTTTACTTTTGAGTATATTTTTGATTTTTGTTTTCACCAGTAATGAACTTAATTTTCAAAAATATGTCATAAAAATTTCTCCTGAATTTTTTTTATTGGATTGAAATGAAACATATGTTTTATATGTCTGATAACTTTCACCACTAATGAACTCAATTTTTTAAAAATATGTCATACTAAATTTTCTTTACTTTTTTTAAAGGATTGAAGTGAAACAAATATAATAATTAAGTATTTTAATTACTTATTGATTTATGAATTATCTGAAGTCATACGTAAACTTCAATCAAGATATGACTAAAAATAAATAATATTATTCAGAATTTTAAGACAACTGTAAGGCTGCCACTTTCTTAGCCAAATAGGGGCTATTGTTTTAAGTGGATCACTTTTGGCTTACCAAATCACTTTTCAATTTCTTATCATTTGCTTCCCTTTTAATTACATTTACCTTAAATATATTCAATTCAATAATTTATTGTATGTTTTAATTTTAATTACATGTACTTGATATAATTTTCAATTTAATCCTTTAAGGTTTTCTTTAGTTTTAATTAGATTTAGCTCACATATATTCAAATTAATTAATTATGGTTTACTTTAATTTTAGTTACATTTAGCTTTAATTTAATCAATTTAATAATTTATTGTTTGCTTTCATTTTTATGTAGGAAAAGTTTACTATTGTCCATTTTTCGATATTCCATCATTTATTTCAATCCTCATATTTAATTCAACCATTTTATAATAATTATAAAAAAAGGGCTAATTCTATTATTTGCATAACTTTATACAGAATTTTTAATTTGTTTTTATATTATTTTTTTGATTTTTATACATGTGGTCTTGTACTTTTATCAAATTAATTTTCATTTATTTCTAATATTTTTATTAATTTATTTATTTATTACATAATGAAAATATAATAAACTTTAATATGATAAATATAATATAAAACATTTCATTTTTTTTTAAAATTATGCTTAAAAACTTTATTTATTTCATAAATTTAAAAATTAAAATTCTCTTACAATTTCGTAAGAGAATGTATCACCCTCATCATGAGCGGTTCTCCACCGAAATTTTCTCTTCTGAAACACGTGATTCCTTTACTTCGGTCTCTCCAACAATGTTCGTTCCCACTGAGACATCTAGGATATACTTTCCATATTATAACTCAATATGATGTAAATGAATATTATACACACGCACACACACATATATATGAGGACCTGTATAACTACATTCTGTTTTATTTTATCACAAAATTCTTTTTATTACTCCACTCAGTTACGTCGACCAACCAACTGTGTTTTAACTGCAGCTGTCACCATGACTTCAACTTGGTATAAGAGCTAATGGAATGTTCTTCGTGTCCTATTCTGTATCTGGCATGCATAGAGACATTTCGTCGATCAGCGTTCCTTATTGGAATTTCAGTGCTGGAAATTTGCTGGAGTTTATTGAGCTATGATCTGATTCAGAATTTTTTTCAATAATATAATAACCAAATAAGTATCATAATACCAGTGTGTTCTTTCCACATTTGGAAATAAATATTTCCACCTAACGATTTGAACTAATTGAATCTTTGAAAAGAAACTTACAAATCATTTCATGTACATATATATATATATATATATATATATATAATAATAATAATAATAATAATTATATTATTGATTTCAATCATTGGTAAGGTTTTTCATATATATTTTTTAAATTTTTGCTTAATTTATTTCCTGTATTTTCTAAAATTTTGTTTTCTAGTTTCCAATCTCCTTCTTTTTACCAATTCTTATTTTTATTTTTACTTTTGTTTCTCTCTTTCTTACATTTTTGCTTTTACATTTTTATGTGGTTTCTTGTGATTTTTTAAGAATATTTAGTTAATAATTTTTTTCCTGAAGATGACGACGCATTATTTGTGCATAATTGCTATTTTTTCCTGGGTTTTTGTAGGGTTTTCTTTATTTTTTTACAATTACGAAAATAAAATATTTTTTTTTAAATATTTCTTAATTCTATTTTAATATTTTTCAATAATTTTTAGTATTCTTAGGATAATTCAATTCAAGCAAATAATTTATTTTAGTAATATATATTAATGGATAGGTATTCTTATTTGGGCACTTAATTTTTTCCTGTTTGTAGAAGAATTGTGGCGTGCTGGCAATGATTTTGGAATTAATTACTCCATTAGAATTCGTGGGATTTGTATATTTTTTTCTTTTCATTTTATTGTTTTTAGAGCATCATTTTCACTGCGTTAGAAGGATTAAAAACTTTTATTTTGGTGTTTTCGTAGTACTTAAGTTGTTCCTGAATTTAGAATCATAATGTATCATTATTAAGGCGTGTGTGTTTCATTTTACTTGATTTTGATGGTACTTAAAATTATACTTCTTTTTAAAATCATCCTAACGCTTTCGAAGTTAAAATTATCAATAGGTGTAAAATATTGTTATTTAAAAATATTTTATTTTTCTTAAGTCTAAATGCATTTTTTCTTTTGCTTACCTCCTTCCTTTATTTCTTTTGTCAAATTCATAAATTTTTGGTGTTTTTCTATCATTTTTAATGTAATTTTCTCAAATGTGATTGTATGAACTGTAATATCGGTATTAATTCACATAAATCAGAGGCAAAATTTGGAAAAAGAATTAATTACATTATCTTAATTTTTCTAAACTTTTGCTGTTCTGCTACTTTGCTATGAGTTAAATTGGTTTGGTTCTTATATGTATCTAATGATTATTTTGGTTTTTCAATGTTAATTTAAAAGTTTGATTGAACTTTTGAAGTAGAGTTTTAACTAATTTGCATAAGTGTGATTTATTAGATAGCATTTCACATAAGATTTCGATTATTTTTTTAAACTATACAGTTTTTCTTTTATTTGTTTTTTTCTAAATAAGTTTAATATATATATATATATATATTCTTAATTTATTGTATATTTGGATTTTATAATATAGATAATTTAATTCAATGATATCTTATAGACAATTTTATTAATTTACTATGGATCATTTTATTTGAGACCTTACTATAATTCTAACTATTTTTAAATGTATTAATGAGTATGAATTTTATTATAAAAAGTATTGATACTGGCAATTTGGCTTGATTGTCAATGCCGGTATTGTACTGTGATTGTGTGTGTATTATCGTCAAAAAATTACCATTGTTGAGTTTTTGATGCCTACATGTATTTTTTAAAGGTGAGCTGATTTCTTTAGTGCTGAATGAGTTATTTTGATGGATTAATGTGATATTAAGGAATACAAAACTGGCTGCAGACATAAATAGGTCAGTATATAAGAAAACTTTAAAACTAAAAGATTCAAATAAAGTTTATAATTATTTTTTTTGTGATGGTGCATGTGTGTTTTGGGTTCTATTCTTCAAAATATAAAAGTAAACTTATCTGGGATAGCAGTTTTAGTAAGAATATATCTAATAACTTTGGATGTAAATCTAAAAAGGGATCAAATTGAAATAACATAAAGATAAATAAAAGTTTTGAGACAACTTTTTATGATAATTACTCGCATGATTTAATCAAGTTAAAACTGAAATATAGGAATTGTAGTGATAACAGATGCAAAACATGCATCGTGATCGGTGCAGAAATAAGAGATAAAAATTCCAGTCTACGTTCTGCAAAGTTAACAACTGTATTTAACTGTACTGTACTGTACTGTGATGAAATGTACTATAACATTAATATAAATATATAGGTCTCAAAACTAATTTTATTTGTATAAGAATGAATCAGCATAGGCCAAATGCAAAGGGATACCAAAAGAAAAATCAGTTTTGTAGAATTAAAATCACGTATTTTAAAATGCATGGATTCCATACCATTTATCTATATATAATTAAGATTATTCCCAATAAAATAAAAAGTTTGTTCTGGAAAAAAAAAATTATTGGACTTTTTCAACAATTTATTCATATGGTTTAAATAAAATATATTATGATAAAAAATTTTCTTCTATTGATGAAACGAAAAGATAATATGGAATACTTTTATACCGAAGAAAAATGTAGAAATAAAAATGTATGAAATACTATAAGTAAATGTAAAAAAAAGGAAACATATGGACACAAATATCTTCAGGATTAACATTTTAGAAATATAAAAGATTTTAAAAATAACTTAACAATAAAAAGATTATATATTTCATATTCTGGTTGAAGAATTTCGAGATAATATTTGCTGGGAAAGCTACCGCATGAATAAGGTTATCATATTATGAGAGACCTAAGTAATTACATTAATAACAAACTAAATATGAAGATGCATAAAGATGATGAAAATGCTAAGGAATATTACACAATTTGGTTTTTTAACAAATCTTTCAATAAGATAAATTTTTCAGGTACTTTTTTAAAAAACACATGCATTTATTACCTATTAAAATATAACAAGAAAATGTGCTTTTAGGTACAGCAAAATGTTACGATAATAAATTTAATTATAATTCTGGTGTAGATTCGGAATTGTTGGATGATTGTGTGTGAGTGCGTGATCAGTACAGTGACAACGTAGATGAACTTCATGGTCACGTGATCATGGCAAGTTTAGATTTAGTTAGTGATGGGAAATTAAGAAGTATGAAGAAAGATAGAGGTTATAGTTTATTAATAATTGATAGCAATTATGTAGCTGAGAATGAAATATGTAAGGATCTTGATAATTTTATCTTTAAAACATCTATCGAATATAGTATGCCCTATGAGGCCTCTAAAAAAATTAAGAATAGAATATTCAATGATCTGAAAATGCTTATTCATAGATATAAAAATTAAATAAAATTCAGAGATATTAGACCTTCTATAGAAAAACTTCAAGCAAATTTTATAATAGTATATGTAGATAAATTTCCTGAGAACTTTGCAATAATATGTACGCACTTTTACTTTAAGAAGATGGATGAATATTTTCAAAATAAAGAAGCTTTGTTCCTTCAAAATATAAAAATAGAGATAATATGAATAGAGTAACCGTATTTCATAAAAGCAAAAAAAAAAAAAAAAAAAAAAACACCTTGGATAACAGTTCAATAAAAAAAATTCTCACATGTTTTCCTGACTCCTAAATTCCAAAAAAAAAACACAATTAAATTCAGAATTATAACAAATGGCTATAGTACATACATAACTAAATCTGATAAAATTTTACAGAGTGTTTTGAACAAGATTTTGGAAAAAAAAACATGAAGAAATCGCTGTTATTAAAATAGTATAGAGTTAATTAATTACATAGGCATTACCCAAATGTAATCTATTTATAATTATGATTTTCATGATTAATATAATTCAATTGATATAACTAGAGGATATGATTAGAATTCTTATGATACTGTATAACAAATATAACTTAGAAAATACGTTAAAACTGAGCAAACCTTGTATAATTAGTAGAACAGGAAAATTATAAAATTTTCAATAAAAAAATATAAATAAATATAATGCTTGCCTCAAGGAGAACTAGCTAACAACATTCTCGTTAATTTAAATTTGCATTTTTAGGAATCGAACTACTTGAACAGCTAACTTTACGTTTTATACATATACAATCTAATAATCTTTTGTAAATGTAAAGATTTTAAGCCAAACATCAATTTTTATCAAAATTATTTGGTTTTATTACTGATTCATTCAGATACAAGTAAGGTAAGTTCAGTATTTAGATACAGAACTACAATTGCAGGATTGCACCGTTTACTGAAATATGATTATGTAAATTACGTTTCACATCTAAAAAGGTTTTTTTTTGTATAAAGAAAATTTAGTCTCTATTATCTTTATTTTATAAAATGATTTATAAGAGGTTTTGATATTGACATCTTAAGGAGGGAGAGTTTATTCTGATATCTTTTAGAATTGTGACATTTTAGAAATTTCAGAATTGTACATAACGGCTATTCACTTTCATGACTTAAGTGAAATTTTAAGATCTTTCAATTGAAAAACAAATCCACCACACAACATTAGGATTACAAAGACTATTAGTTAGTGGTCTAGTTATGAAGATCTCTTAAAATATTTCTACAAAATGTACACATACAGATATATATTTTATTCAATGGATTGCAAATTTTTTTAACAACTAAAATAAATGTTGGTTTTCCTTTGCATATGATTTCTATTCCTGACTGTAATCATTATTAGATTTTTATATTTAATATTGCCTATTTTGAAACTTTTTATACTCAACTTAATTAAGTATTTATATTCATAGCTTACATGGCAACAGTGCATCATATTAGAGATCTTATTATCATGAAGCTGTTGCGGAAGAGGTAACAACAAAAGATCATATTGCTGTTTTGTTTGATCTTTTTATTAATAAAATTCTACGTGTGGACTTGGAGGATTGAACACGTCTGGATTCTATGGAGCGAGAGAAGCCTAACATGGCCGCCGATTCGGCGGTGCATCCGATGGAAATAGCCAAATCTCCTGAAAGCAATATTCCAGTGCCAAGTGATTCACAAATTTGTGAGACCATCCAGTTATTGATCCATCAAATCAACGTATTGCAACCGAGACTTAGATACATCAATGAACTCATTGAGGTTGAAAAGCAAAATCCGATGAAAAAAGACTCAAGAGCGGCCACGGACCTTCTTACTGAAAAAGGAACTATAGATAAGGATCTCGACAGACTAACAGTTGAGCTGAATACTTTTTCCCTTTGCCCAGTTAAAAACTGTAAACTGCATAAAGATTTAAACCTTAATAATAATAACAATAGCATTAAAAATTTGAGGAAAAGAATGGCTGACTCATGTAATATCAGCCAAACAACTAAGCCTAACAAGGCCCAGCCAAGTACGAGCAGAGCTCCTAAAGCTCAGCGCACCATCGATAACGAAGGTTTTTCAAAACCTATTAAAACCATTAAAAATAATAAAAGAGTAAATGTTCAATCAGATAAATTAAATGTAAGCAATAGCTTTGACACTTTATCGGATTGCGATCCAGACGAAGCTGACGCCGACCTCCTGCCACCACCACCCAAAATTCAACCAATAATGCTGAAGCTTACTCCTAACTACAATTTAATAATCCAGGCCATCAATAGAAATTTTCCAAAGTCAATCTGCAAACTCTCAGGACAATAAATTAAGATCAACCCCGAATCAGAAGACGACCATAGAGGAATCACCACCCAGCTAACCAACATGAAGGCGGAATACTATGCAATCCAGCCCTTATCTGAGAGGCCTTTGAAGGTCTGTATCAAAGGCCTTCCATCTCACGCTGAAATAGAAGATATCAAGGAAGATCTGGAAAACCAAGGCATTAAAGTCCAGAAAGTCGCTCAGCTACGCTAGCTCAAAACTAAACTCCCCCTCCCCATCTTCATGATAGAGGTGAGAAGAACCGAGGACGTTCTCGACATCTATAAGATCAGAGCAGTAATGCACATAATAGTGAAAATAGTGCCATTCAAGAAAAAACCAACAACAACGCAGTGTTACAACTGCAACTATTTTCACCATTCATCGATGAACTGCCGGATGATCACCTGTTGCCTGAAATGCGGAGCAAACTATCGTACTGGAGAGTGCGAAATAAAAGAAAGACTTGAGAATCCAACTTGCATTAACTGCAAACAAAATCATATGGCATCCTGGCAAGGCTGCCTCTTATTCCCTAAAAAGAAACCAAAAAAAAAAAGAAAAAGCAACCCAAAAAATAGTCGAAAGAAACACCATAATAGAATCAAGACCAGTTACTGCAGATTTCACTTTTGCGAGAGTTTGTAGCAACAATACCACCAAAGAGATGGCGCCACCCATAGCACCAAAACAGACCGAAGCTTCAAATCAGTTTGAGCCGACAAACACCCCCAATACCCAAATTAATAGTAATAATACTAATAATAGCCCAGGAAATTTCAACTTCATCATTGCAATCATTGAACTTCAAAACCTATTCAATAAGTTCCCTAAACTTTTTGAAGCACTGAATAATATGTCCAAAGTCAATAACGATCTTGATAAACTTAATATCTTTATAGCGGGAGTGGTTGCTTCACCACCCACAAACAATAACTAAAATTCACCCTATTAGGCCTCAAACTGGTCACCTGGAACTCCCAAGGGGTAAGGTGTCGTGATGTTGAATTGCGATACTTTATTGATAAGCACTCCCCAGATTTAATTCTTTTACAAGAAACACATCTAGGACCAGGTATGAAATTCTCTATGCCTAACTACACCATACACAGAAACGATAGAACACCCACTGCAACGACCAATAAACCCTACGGCTTCACTGCAATTTTAATTAAAAAGCCTCTCCCACACTACGAAATCCCATTACCCTCACTAAACGGTGCAGAAGAAACCATTGTTGCACTCACCCCAACAGAAGGAAACCCATTACTCGTTACCTCAATGTATATACCACCATCTGTTAGAGCCTCATTAGTACCAAAGGATATTCAGACTATTCAAAATTTAGGGCCGATTTCATTAATTTGTGGAGATCTTAATGCTAAGCACACTAGCTGGGGCTGCACTTATAATTCATCTCGAGGTAACACATTAAGAAATTTTGTCAATCAAAACGGCTTAGAAATCCTAGCCCCGCCCACACCAACACGCTACGGACATAACTCCATCTCCATCATCGACATAGCAATTACCAAGAACTTTCATTGGCCCGCTCAAATTCACTCGCTACCGGAGTTAAGTAGCGATCACAAACCTGTGCTGATCCACTTCGACACACAGAGTACATACGAACTCCCTGAACCAAAAGTTCGTACAAATTGGGGTCTTTTCAAAAACACATTTCTAGAAAACACAATCAACACATTCACACTCCCCAAAGCAAACAGCGGAGAGGATATTGAAAAACAAGTCGCAGAACACACACAAAACATTTTAAGTGCACATAAAATCGCCTCAAAACCCATAAATACTAGCAAACAGACTTTCATCTGACAGGAACTTCGGGATTTATTCAGAAAAAGAAACAAAGCCAGAAAAACCTGGTAATTCACCCGCTTTTCTGCCAATAAAGAAATTTTAAACAGAATTCAAAACGAAATTAGGCGTAAAGTGCACTTACACAAAAACAAAGAATGGGTTGACATGCTTGAAAACCTGAGTTCTGAAAGCGGTAACCTTTGGGGTATGGCCAAAGCATTCAGAAAAAAGCGAGTTCCTATTCCCGCCCTTAAAGGCCCAGCTAGTATCGCACTTAGTAACACTGAAAAATCAGAAATTTTGGCAGATTCACTTCAAAACCAATTCAAATTAAATGACATAAACACACCTATTCACGACGAGAACGTAATGGATGTCGTTCATAACTATCTACAAAATAAAGAAAATTTCCAAAATCCGGATTACCCTCCACCACTAGCTTCAGAAATTGCAGATTACATAAAGAAAATAAAAATCAAAAAAACACCAGGGAGAGAACGCATCACCAATAAAATGATAAAAATCCTGCCACACCTCTGCATCTTTCAACTAAGAAACATCATTCACAATATGCTAGACCTCGGTCACTTCCCGGATTCCTGGAAAACCGCTGTTGTCATCCCTATCCTGAAACCGGGTAAGGATCCTACCCGGCCAGAAAACTACAGACCAATTTCCTTATTACCAATCCTCAGCAAACTAGCCAAAAAAATAATCCACAATAGACTATCAAAATTTCTAGAAGACCTCGATATCATCATCCACGAACAACATGGATTCGTCCCAAAATTATCCACATCACACCAACTGCTCAGAGTAGTGGAATTCATCAGGACTAGATTTTACAAAAGTCAAAATACTGGTACGGTCTTCCTGGATATCCAAAAAGCCTTTGACCGCATCTGCATACAGGTTTAATATTCAAAATGATCAACTACAACACCCCTGCATATCTCGTAAAAATAATAAACTCATATCTATGCAATAGAAGCTTTCAAGTTACCGTTAATGAACAACTATCAAATCTAAGAAAATTTGAAGCTGGAGTCCCGCAAGGAGGAATCCTCTCAACCACCTTGTTCAATTACTAAGTGAACGACATCCCTAAACACCAAAATACAAAAATATGTATGTATGCAGATGACACTGCGATACTAGCAAGACACTACTTTTCACCAAAAATAGGCCAAGCACTAACCGAACACCTACAGAAACTAGAAGCATGGTACTCTAATTGGAAAATAGCCCTGAACGTTTCCAAGATAGAGGCCGTCTTCTTCTCCAGAAACTACAAAAAAATAGAACCAGACATTTTTCTGGAAAATAAAAATATAACCTGGTCCTTAGACACCAAATATCTTGGTGTAACGTTGGATAAAAAACTCACTTTTAAACAACACGTTCTACGAATTAAAAAGCAGTAAATAATATTTTCCCCCTTATCTCGCGTAAATCTACATTAAGTAGACGTAACAAATTGCTTATCTACACCCTGTTACTAAGACCTATCCTGACCTATGCTAGCTCAGTCTGGTCGCATTGTGCTGACACAACACTGGAATTATTAGAAAAATCCCAAAATTCCACCATTAGAATGATAGTAAGAGCACACTGGTACATGAGAAACACAGACATCAGATACTCAATTAAACTTCCAACACTTAAAAACTTCATTAAAAAATTATCAGGAAATTTCTACCAAAAAATTGATACCTCGAGCAATAAAATCACACATTCAAGAAATATAAAAGTACACCCAACTCAGAAACAACCCACAACTACACAGACCACGAGAAATTTTAATTCTTTAATTTCACTTATATTATAAAAACACTGGTAACACAAGCACACTCCTCACAAAATCTCACCCCTATGCACCCACCTATATATACAGAATTAACACACCACACCACTGACCAATCACAGAGTGCGCTCTCACTGCGACCAGACTGAACAAGCAAGCAGGAATCCAGTAGACTACTGCTGCAATATCATAAGCCTAAACTCATGAATTTCAACCATCTTCTCTTTTGGATTAATTTTAACAACACTAGTACTTCAACTAGTGATATTCTAATATTAATAATATATATTCAGCATATTTTTCCAAATTAATTTCATATTTTCCAAAAAGCTATTGCACTGTAATTTTATTTTATTATCTTAATATATAAATCTTAACCTTTAAACATCGGCGGTACATATGTCGTACCAAAATTTTTTTTGTCTCTCGCTTCGGCTCTGGTACGACGTCTGTACCAAGCTATCTATAGACAGTTCTTTCCCCCTTTTTTTCCAGCAGATCCTTTTACAACTTTCCCCTGCCCTTTTTATGACTTTGCTTCTATTGTCCGTAATTGGGTGGGGATATTTTTCGCCAATGTTATCAGTTGTGTGCGAATTCCTTATCATTGGCGACCTTTAGAAACAACCAAATTCGAAAAAAATACACAATTAGGTGACTTTATGCAGTCTATGATAGATAAAATTTTCTTTTCTCTTGTTCTTTCTTCGAATTTTTAAAATGAATCTGAAATTGCTCGCAGAAATAGAAATTGAGAATTTGAGGAAAGATTTAGATGAAGAAAATTTTGTTGATAAACACCCAAAAAAATCTTATGGTGACTTTGCTGAATGAGAAAAAGAAAAATTAACCACTTCGATGCAAAAAATTGTGGCAGATTACCACAAACACGTGGAATATGTTGATTTAGGAGACCGCAGGGCATCCACCTATATTTTTGGTAAGCAAACTAGGAAATTGACAAAAAATTATTCTTTAGCCTCATCGATATTGATGTGTTTCTGATATTCAAGTCGTGCCAAACTAAGTTAAAAACTCCGTTTAAAAGATTTTAGAATGAATTTAATAACATCTCTGATATGAAAATTAAATCATAAAATTTCAGAGCCTTCAGTAATAAAAAAATGCAGACAAATGATAATAAATTTTCTCTTAGACCAATTGACGAAAAGAAAAGAAGAAATTTCACATATTGTGCGGAAAAGAATATACAAAAAAAAAAAAAAAAAGAACTACTATTATCTATAAGGCATGCAATGTGGCTCTTTGTATTTACCAAACTGTTTCGAAGAATAACATACAATTTAATTAAAAATCTCTTATCAAATAAACCAATGAAAAACAAAAGACTAGAATAAAAAAGATTAAAACTGATACATTTTTAATAAAAAGAAAATTAAAAAAATAAACAAAAAAGGTTCTTTTAAGAGCCAAAAATTTTAAAAATTAGAATTCACTTTATATTTTTAAAACAGACATTTCAAAAGCATTGTTACAAGAACTTTTCAATTTAAGATATAAGTTTCATTTAAAAAAAAAAAAAAAAAATAATATTTTTTTTTTCTTTAAGATTAAAGATTCATAGAAATATTTGATATAAAAAAGTGTTTCATAATATTTTCAATAGAATGCATGAATTAACTGAAGGTTTTGCCTTAATTTGACGTACTTAAGATTTACTCAGCAGCTTTGAAACGTGTTCAATTAAGTTAAAAATTATTTTTTAAATCTCACTTTTGATAATATTTAATCACAAAAGGGCCACGGTAGCTGACGAATGAGGTCGCAAACTCGTAGCCGGGATTGAGTTGTGAGTTCGAATCTTGTTCAATCGAAACCGGCTGTTAAGCCTGTCTAGTTTCTAAATCCTGATGTTGGTGTGGTGTGGAAGTTTGGTGAGTGGATGCTGCCCTCATTGCTTGACCATCGTTAAAATTTATGAAGTCCATCACCAGTAACCTTCCTATTGTTTCAAAATGAGATGTTATTAAAATGTCAAATCAAAATATTTGGAGTATATTGAATAATTGTGCATTAAAAGGATGTTAATTTAAAAAATAAAATGTTTAATAATAATGTTCAAAGTATTGTTCTTAACTTTTTCCTTCTTTTTTATATTTCGTCGAATAATTTTGAAAACATGAGGCATTACTTTAATTACATGGGTTCAATATTGCAATTAAGTAGGTAAGTTGCAATATGACCACAGATAAAGTCTGCACACTAAGCGATGTGATTACACACCTATATGTATATATTGTATATATATAAGCAAGCACCGAATAAATTATTCCACAAAATATTAGTAGTATGGTATAGCTGTCGCTTTCTTTGTTATTTGTTTTGTTTGAAAATGTTAATTTACCAATACACGACAGTAAGTTATGATAAATATGCATTTGAAAGTTTGTAAGTCACTCAATTAATAATGGGAACTAGGAATTCAGAAAAAATCATTATGATATGATACGGCGCCAAATATTAGGATCTTTCTTTCTCGTCAATGATTACTGACTAAAAATCAGTAACCCTTACTATCTCCCCTTTGTAACTAGAAAACTAACCTTACCACATGTCGTGAACTCGAACTTAACAGTGGGGGAAAGAAAAATTTTCCTCAATCTTAAAAGCGCTGACTGTAAAGGATATTTTGACTTAGAATCGGCCGAGTTCTAAAGGTTAATTTCTGGGCAAGTATAAAACCAAAATTCAGTCTCACCTCAAATAATAGCCAATTCACAGGGGATTAAAGCCCGAGAGGGTTATGTTCCATGAAAAAAATAGTCTGTTTGATTAGAGATCTTCATTTAAAGGGTTCATTGAACCTATTGCAAAATAATAAGTCTTCATCGCAAGCTTTTTGCTTTTGTCTTCGATCATGCATTTTGGCTTTTGCATCTGTTGTGATTTTATTTGATTTTTTTGGAAAAAATTGGATGTGAAAATGTTTTTGTTTTTAATGTCTTAAATCGTTAACTACAAATATTTTATTTGTATTGTCTTTGTGTTTTAATTTTTTTTTTTAAATTTTAACTAATTAAAAAAATATTAATGCGAGTGAGTTTGTTTGAAGTTTTAAGATGAAATGTTTTTAAATGGAAAACATTGGTTCTTAAAAAATTTGTAATTGTGACAACTTGCCTTTCATTTTCTATGATTTTCTTGTTTCTTTTTTTAACTAATAATTTGCACTTTAGAGTAACTCAATTTTCACCCAACAAGACGCACTTGTGGAGAGTTGGATACTTAGAACATATAAAAGAGCACAATTCAGACCCCATTATGAATGCGATGATTTTAATTTGTAAGACATTCAAATTATTCATTTTCAATTTTGATTCCAATTTTTAAACATACTTACATAATTCTATAAATATTTTCTTTTGTAAATTTTGGATTTTAATTGTACTCCTATTTTCAAGTGTTTTAATACTAGTTCATAAATATATATAAAGTGTCTCATCGCTCAGAACGCGTCCTTAGAATGGGATCCACCTCAGCACGAGGGAGCTTTGTTACTGGCGGAGCGACATTCCCGTAAGAGAAAGAAGACGTTAAGAGCGGGAAGACGCTATCAACTAGCTGAAGACAGCTACTAACAGACTCCAGATAATATACACTCCGTGTATGTTGCCTCATGTGTGATAATAGAGCTACCCTTATATCATTTTTAACCAAATAAGGACACGAAGCACTTACAACGAACTTTCTTCGCATATTTGTGCTGTAAATATTACTTACGCTTATCCTAACTAACTTGGTTTAATTGTCTGCATATAAATCTCTGTATATACAAATAAAGTGTTTCAACTTAAATTCAGAAGCTCATATTGTGAATCCTGGATATTAAATATATATATATATATATATATAGCTACGTAGAAGGTAAGAAAATATAAGGGGCAATAATATGAAATAATGGTGATTGTACAGTTTAATTTATTTGCTACAAAAATTAGGTTGATGTACAACGTTACCAAATCATGTAAAAGTTTTGTCGGACTCGAAAAGGCTTAGTCATAGAGCTTTTAAATTTGTACAACGGAAAGAAAACAGAGAATGTAAAAATTTCTTTTCAAGGTTTTTTATTTTAACGTTTTAAGTGTTTTTTCGGTATTGATTACAAATGTAGTAGTACATCATGGATACATTTGTGAGCAGTGAGTACCCATGAGAATAATTCAGGAAAAAAAGTCTCAGCTGCAAATACTTTTTCTCCGTTGTAAGATAATGTTCTCATTCAAGTTGATTTTTTGTCACATGATACTAATAAGTGAAACATTTCTCAATTTTTATAATACAACTAATAATAATTTTTCAATTGAGATATGACTTTTTTCAAAAGAAATTATAAAAGTGAAGAAATTATCTTCATATATTTCAAGTTGAACTGTTGTCAGGATTTCAAAAAAGGTATTATGGGACATATATAATCATGTAATGGTATAGAAGATTAGTCAATATAATCGCCTTTTAATACCAGAATACTAGACTTCTGAATTTCCTTTACTTTTATAAAGTATAAAAGAGTTTTAGATCATTCACACGCACACACATCACAATTACACACACACACATATATGAGAGAGAGTATATACATATACACACGGCTATATGGCGTATACATACGGTCAGTCAATACATATATTAGATAAAAACAAAAAAGAAAAAGAAAAATATTTTAATCTCCTAACCTTGTGTTTGGCACAATATATCCCAAGAGGATTCAGTGCCATAAATTCAACCAACCAACCATATATATATATACACACACACACACACACATATATATATACATATACCCGGTGGTTATTAAAAACTTTACCATCATTAGTACTTCTGGCGTCTGTTCGATTTAACCGATCGATATGAGATATGTTAATCAAAACATAGAGAAGCTCACGTTGTTGATTATATTGTTGTAACAAAACTCGAAATCTTGTAGGACAATGTCTACTTTTTCCTGTTGCAAAATTTTCCGGACATGCGAAAACCTCAAATCGCGTTGAAACGGAATTCGTATTTCCAAAAAGGGACATGTTTTGTAAATACAAAAAGAAATTCCTAAAAACTACTAATAAAATACCAGCAGAGATAGTTCAATCGGCGAAGCGTTAGACTTGAGGTTCACTCGGCAAAAGAGCACTATGTGTGCAGGATATATTTAAAATCCGTCGTGCGAGCAGTATCCTGAGCGTTCCCATTCAAATTTCTCTTCAGGGGGTACCAAAACGGGAGAGCCATCACGTCTACAGAGGATGAAAATTGTGATCTCAAGTTTCCAGACCAACCTTAGTGGTATTTTTCAGACTATAGGCAATCCGAGGGTAAAATACCAGCCTACAAAAAAAGATCTAAGCACACGCAGAAAATTTGCATTTGGCAGAGGCAAGATACCACCGTTCTACAGATATTTAGCATAGGAAACCGATGAAATACGAGGTGGGTATGCTAATTCTTCAGTCGTGAGCTCGCACATGTCGATGAAATGACTCTGCCTGGGACATTTCGTAGTGAATTGGTAAAATTGTATTATACAAATGGTATGAATGCTGCAGAAACCTAGCTTGTGTATCGCCACAATCATCTCCAAATACGTAGCCCATATACTAAGAAAGAAATCGTGTGTATGGGTACATATGCACGAATTTCTTGCGTGATTTATCATAGAAATTCAAAGAGATGCCGGCTGCACCTGTGAAAAACCGCAATCCAGACGGCCAAATGTTTCTGAGGAAGTGGTTACGGAGGTGCATCAAACAGACTTCAGGACATATGCAAACTGCATAAGGCACAGTATTTGTGTTGGATATACCGAAAACAACAGTTCTACAGCTACTGAGTTCTATACTTCGCATGTTTGCGTACCGGTACCAACATGTCTAGATGCTGCAGCTTAGGGACCAACAACTACGTTTCGACTTTTCAAATGAATTTCTAATACGATATGATGCTGATATCAACTGGCCACCTCGTATGCTATGGACAGACGAGGCTCATTTCAACTTAAATTGCAACGTTAACAGTAAAAGTTGTGTGCAATGGACAAACATGATTCCTCATGTTGTTGTATCAGTAGCTTTATATGATGCCAAAGTTAGTGTGTGGAGCGGCAGTACCTGCACAGTTTTTCTCGGTCTGTACTTCTTTAAAGGAGAGACTCTAACAGGCTTTGAAACGTGCTCTGTAACAACCTCTCGCTGCAGAGTCATGCTACAAAATTATGTAATACCAAAATTGCTCCCGCGGAATACACTAAATGACATTCTTGAGTTGCAAGATGGAACACTTCCACAGAAGTGAAGTCTAATCCCTGGATGCTAGAACAACATTTTTACTATCGCATCATCTCATGCCAATTTCCTTTCCCATGGAATTCGCGTTCCCCGGTCCTACTCGCATTGATTTCTGGTTTTAGACATATATCGAATCTGCAGAGTTTACATGTGCTATCCACAAACTTTGTCTGATTTAAAAGATTCTATAAAGCGGGCGATTGCAAACATTTCTCATTCCATGTTGCATTTAGGTTTATTGTCCACCGTCTCTAGCATGCAATGCGTAATTGCCTAAAATGGTACTCTTGAAAAAAATGTTTAATTTAAATCAATGCATTCTTTTTCCAATATGTGTTGTCATCAGTGATTATTGTCTTGTCTCTGTTATATGTACTATTCTTCCATTTGCAATAAATAACTGATTTTAGTATATACAGAACAAGTCCGTTTTTGGCAACATAAGCGTTGTTTGAACGATATTTAAATTTTTCCCAAGGGCTGAACATTTCATGATGGGAAAAGGTAGGCGTTACTCTTCGAAAATTTTAAATTTCTGTTACTGTAACCGTAACTGTGAGCACTAGTCTGTTGCCATTCACAGAGTCTCTAGCGCATACCTCCAAATAACTATGTTTGAAATCTATATTTTGAAATCCAAATAACTATATTTACAAAATTTTGAAAAAACACGGTTCACCAATATACTTTTTTACTCGTTTTGTTTTTGTTCTAACACGAAAAACCCAATTTTTTCTAGAATATTCAAATGCATTTCTTACTGCTCTATACCATTCCTTTGATTCAGCTACTCGAATAGCGCAATATAGCAGCATTCAAAATGTACTATATTAAGTAAACGTTTAAATATGTTTTAGACAATAGATGAAAGAAATTTGTCTGTCGTGAAAGCATGGAGAAACCTTACGATTATGATTGTGTTACACAAGCTTCTTTTGCCAACGAAACAGTTGAGCCAATGGACCTTAAATGATTATTGGAAAAAATATTTTACAGCATGCGTGAAAAGTGGAAGTTTTGTAGTACAAAAATCAGCTATGTGTCTTGAAATAATAACTCGATCAAAAGCAACTGGTGGCAAGGGTATCAACAATATGTAAACAGCTGACATCGAAGAATTGATGCTAGAAATTCCTTTGAATGAGGATGATTTGATGAAATTATGACAGTTTATTATAATACAGAAGTCTATAATGATTAAGTCGAAAATAATGTTCAGCTATTAAAAGCTGATTTAATTCGCAAGGGCTTGAATTTTCTATAAGTATGGAACATTTTCTTATTAATGATGCTGACATATCGTGTGCATTAATATCTTAATGTAATCTTAAGTTTTATGTAGCATGATATCAAGAATTATATAAGCAACATGAGAAACCGGAAAAAAAAGCAGCAGTTCATAACACACTTTGTAACAACGAAAAAAATCAACAGATCCCGTTAATAATGAACAAAATTCTTCATTTTAATCAAAGCCGACAGTTGCACTAGACATATATGACACATCTTCTGATGATAACTTTTTTGATCTACTTAGTAATAAATGGACTCGCTTGTTTTCATGTAGCGATGAATAGTTGTTAGTAGTTTTATTCCTAATTTCAATTTTAATTTTTATACGTTGAGCATACAAGGGATTGAATTTTAACTATAAACAAATTTTAAATTTTTTTATGTAAGAGAAAGCAAATGTTTTATAAATATGCAATAAGGATTTCATTATTACTTTTTAGCACTGTTTTTTGGGACAATATTGGGTTTTTGTCCTAATTGTCCAATTGGGTTTTTGTCCAATTTGGGACAAAGTTGGGGAACATATCTCTAAATTTATCATAAGTCGCAAGCATTTCTTACACAAATTATTTTTGCATGGTTTTTACAGGAACGTATCCACCGTGTAAAAAATAGAGTAGTTGGGTGTATACACACACACACACACAAATACACACACAGATATATATATATATATAATTCTGATTTTCATATTTGCTTAATACATTTCAACTGTTGAGGAGATAATGTATAACTGACATAATATATATTATACAAAGTTTTCGAGTTATAAAAATTCTTTTTAAAAACACTTACATTCCAGATTACATTCAAGAAAAATGTCTAAAAACATCATTTTATGTATTTTAAGAAAAACAATAGATATTGTACAACTTTCATAGGGATAGTAGATTATAGCAAGTTGCGTTATTAAATTATTTAAATAGATCATGATTTTTTTACTAACCATCTTTTCTGAAATTGCTCATTTTAATGCAAACATTTACAATTTTTTCTTATTGGAAACAATATCAACTCTGAGTCTTCATAGCTAACTTTAAAAAAAAATAATAAATCACAAAGTTTCTTATTCTTTGTGCACCTAAAATAACATATATATATATATACGTAGAAAACAGAAATTTGAAAAAACAAAACTATAATATCTAGATGATAAAAACAATTAAACCTATTTTATTTTCTCTTTTAAAGAGAAATAAATCAATTTTTCACTGAATTTAGACACCATTAACATGATTAAAATCCAAACATTTCAGGACACACGTAAACATAATTGTTTGAAAGTAATGCGGCACGTAATAGAAATTTTCGCGTATTTGATACTTATTTAAATGCATTAATTGTCCCAGAAAGATGGAAACAAAATATAAATTTCAATATTTTATGCTATAAAAAGTATGTGAAAATAATGATATATGTTTTTAACGAAATAACCGTAAAGGTTAAAATAAAACTGAATGAAAATTAACATGACCTGTTAAAGTAATTGATGCTAATAAAACTATTTGTCTTTTTAGTAAAATATTACATTTGTTCAAACTGCGATTTGCTTTAAAAAATATTTAAGTATAATTAATAATTTACTACCTAAATCATTTATAAGTTTTAGCTTTCCTGAATTAATCAGTTAATATCTATGTTTTCTTCTTTTTTCTTCTTAAACGTTTTAATTTATTACATCGTTTTTTTTTATTTTCTCTAGCCTATCTATGTTCACGTCTGAAATTGTTTTCATAAAATAGTAAAGTAAGATGTATTTTCGTTTTTAATTCTTAAATACATTAATAAGAGATACATCAAAAGGAAAAATTAATAAATTAGTGGTCTCTATACACTAAACTGTGCAAACTGTTTTCATAAATGTACTAAGCCCATTGCATAATTGTCTCAGACCTTCAAGTTCGAAAAATGTTTATCACGTAAAACTAAAAGAAAAGATTTTTTCGTAGAACCCTTGGATTGAAGTAGGATTTTATACGTTTTATTTCTTTTCACTGATCCCAAATCCCAAGAGTTACATTCTAGCTCATTTTGTACCTGAGTCCAGGGGCTGAAATAGAAAATCGAAAATCATTCGACTGATTCGAACGTGTTCGTAATACCAATAGCAGAAAGGATCACTTTTTATTGATGCTGGTACTTTTCACTAACAACTCACGATTGAAATCGACAATCCTTGTTGACTGATAATAGGTAGAAGCATTATCTACGAGTATTTCGTACCGTTTAAAATCTGGTAAGAATGACATGTGGATATCGTTGGCATCAAGTTGAAATCAAAGTCAATGAAATGTGAAATATGTGTTTCTCTGTTTTCGATTTACAGAAAATGAGAAAGTATAGATAGTAATAAGGAAGTATTAAAACTTCTTGTCGTTTCTTTATACAATATTTGAATCTTAAGTTAATTGAAAAAATAACTCTTGCCGTTTCAAGTTGGCATTTTCGGAAATGAATTTTTATTTACATGTATCAAATTAAGAGAAGTTTTTCAAAAAAATAGTAAACATTTAAATGAATTGGAAAACAATTAAATAAAGTTTTAATATAATATAATTATATATGAATGTATGTAACAGATGTGATGAAACACAGAACCACAAATTTCAAATTCAAGTCAGACTGATACAATGTAATGATTCTTAGTTAATTTTTACTAAATATATATAGTAACTTGACATGAAGATTTATTGTCCAAAACGTAACAACGTGATTTCTAAAATAAATTATACCTTTAATCAAAGTTTACTTTATTTCTTAAATTCCAAAAACAAATATTACTGTTTTATGAAAATCAATCAAGCTTATTTCAATAATATTAATCGATGAGCTATTTTTAAAAGTCTCTTATAAATAAAGGTACGGCTCAAAAACTGGAACATATTTCATTTGAAAACAATGAGAACGGAATATTCATCTACATTACGTACATATATATAAAACTCTCAGAAATTATTCAAATACGATAAGATTAAAAAAAAGGCTAATAAATCCTTCAGTAAATTATATAATAGCACTGAATGTAAAAATTAATTTAATAGCTACACTAAATACAATATTAATCAGTGCCTATACTACAACTTTATTTGAACTGTTTATTTGAAGTTTAATAAAAATTTAATTTTTTATTCAGGTTTTTAAGGACAAACTTTATTTTGAAAATAAGTTCATGTATCATTATATAATTTTAAACAATGTCATCCTTATCACCTTAAAGTTAATGCAAATTTATTTAAAAAGGCTTTTAAAGAGGTTAATATATATATATATATATATATATATATATATATATATAGTGTTGGAAAAAATAATACTTAATAGTTATTTTTAACACTGAAATTACCATATAATGCAAATGAGATTTATCCCGTTAAAAAGGTCAAATACCTGCCTGTAATATCGAAATAATAGTATCTCATACATTTGTTAAATAAGAACAGCTGCTTCAAATCTATGTCACCGTTGCATATTCATTTTATTTTATTTAGTATTTTGCTTAAATTAGATATGCATCATCCCGTAAGTCACATTCGCTTAAAATTGCTTTTTATTCATTTTAGGAGAAATTTCATATCATTATAATAAAGGATTTTATGATTTTTAAAATACAACAGTTGAGAAAAACTTACATTATTTGTAGATAAAATTTCTTAAATACACAATTATATTTTTCATTTAGAAACACCCCAATACAAACTGTTTTATGAAATACTTTATTAGGTTATGAATTATTCATAAGAATTTTGTCTTTAAATTCTACGTTTGTTAAATAGTTCACTGAAATTTTACTGCAATCTTGTTTATTATATTTAACTTTGTTAAACTCATTTTACTTCAGAATCCGGAGATCCTTATTGTGCCGTTTTCTTCACATCAGTAACTCATATATCTTTTAAAGGAATTTGATATTAAATAATTCAATATCATATGTTTTTATTACAATTAGAGTTTTATCTCACATTGCTCTACAATTAGTTCCTATTTTCTTGCTAATTTACTCTGGTGTTTAAAATTAAGAGAACTTCCTAATCTGGTCGATTATCTCTAGAATTACTGGACAGATTTTAATGAAATTTGCTTTGTACACAAGGTTGAAATAATACAAAGAAATAACCATTCAACAGTTAAAATACACATGCAAGATCATGCGTAACACTCGTCGGAGTTGCAAGCTATGAAATAACTGTTGCAGAATTGAACAGAAAAATGGTTTAATGGGGGTTATAGTCCCTTATTACAGATATACAAGCCTCACACCGTGATTTCATGTTGGAAATAAGAGAGTTTATGAGTTTCTAAAGCAATTGGTCCCACTTGTTCAGTAACTATATTTTCAGGTCAAAGATGGTATTTGGAGGGGTTTACAAATTGTAATTACGACACCCTGAGCGTCCCAGGGCTGATCTGTAGTCTTGAGGTCTGGAGATCTGATTGGCTAGTCCATCCGGAGAATATCCTCACTTTCCTGAAATTCGTCTACCATGTGAGCTCTATGTGGATTTGCATTGTTATCCATCAAAAGGAAATCAGGACTAACTGCACTCCTGAAAAGCAATCATAGGGATCCAAGATCCCATCCCTATATCTCTCAGCAGTCACAGTGCCCCTTTCAAAGGCATGGAGGTGTGTGCGGCCCTCTATCATGATGCTCGCCCATACCATCAAGCCTCTGGCTGATTTCTCAGACATTGAAGGGCAGATAGAGTTTCCCTAGTTCTCTCCATTTAAAAGTACGGTGAGAAACACTGGTTAGGCTGAACTGGAACTTATCTGAAGAGAATGATCACCCATTGATTCATACTCAAATCTGTATGATATCTGCATTATTTTAAGCGGACTTTCCTGTTCACAGAACTGTGAACAAATGTCCTCTCTGCAATGGACAAATGGAGATCTTCTCTGGTCACCGTTGCTCTTAGACGACCTTGCCCAGGTTTTTCTTGCAACAGTTCCGGTATCCTGAAACTAATTTCATAAGTTGGATACTTCGCTGGTCGTTAAATCAAAAATCGAATTTTCTGTTAATATAGATTTCAGACTGGGCTGTTTCTAGGCAACCCACAATTATCCAAATCATTCTATCATCTATACGTTGTCTGTTACTCAAATTTACTGTTTGAATTTTAATTAGTTTTAATTTGAATTTAAGCGATTCCTGCCAAAAATTCACCAATAAATTCGGCGAAATATCGAAATATACTAGTGAACGAAATGCGGATTTTAAATCCGGTTTTTTGACTATTTCCGCCCTCACATACGTATACGCTTGTGTATTCGACATACAAGATTTGAAACTTTGTTTTGAAGCAGTACTGTTACATTTCGTTCAATTCTTTCCATGGAATTAAAAAAAATGCAAATACTCTTAATTTTTTCACACCAGTGTACTTTCTTTTTTTCAGTAACCATTCAGGAATAATGAACAGATTCACCTGCCTGAATTAAAGAAAAGAACACAGTAAAAAGACATATTAGTTGAATTCAATTTTCAATTTGATGATCATTTCTCTCTTAGGCTCATACAATTAGACAGCACGTAATAGAAATTTAATAGAATTTTCAAGCTTCTTTTGCTATTGTTCTCTTTAAACTAATGCATCATTTAATTAGAACAAATGAAGGAAAAATTGGATAATTTTTAACATGAGATATTCATAGATCTTCCCTTAATAAACATCTGGAATTTCTAGTTTTACATTTTAAGTTTTTAGCAATTTTCCAATCAACTGAATAGTTATTCAGCAAATAAGGTAAATTTTAGAAATGTATTGAATAGATATAACTGAGTTGTATAAAAGTGAATGATAATTGAATTTGGGAATATAAACATTACAGTAATAGAAAGATTACTGGAGTTAAAAATTAGCAAACGTGCCAGGGCTTTGAATAGCGCACAGGATTTCTTGCGTGTTTGTGTGATCTGTAGTGACTACGCCCCGAAGCTGAATAGTTGAAGTTACTGCATTGTAGATTTACTCCTATCATATACCAGATAGAGAAATCTTTGGTACTTTAAAGAAATTGTTAGTGTCCACGTGAAGGGAATGTGAACTGTATTATAAAGCCTTCCTTTTTCAAGTGAAACAATAAATATGGTTTTGAAAAAAGTAATTGACAAAATTCTTGAATAATATATGTTTGCCTGTTTTATTTACTTTACCAAAGTTTGGAATTTAGAATTGCAATGACACTAAAAATTAAGGTGATAGTTCAGTCAATTGTTAGAGATATATTAATTTAAGTTACCGCCTTTCTGGGAAAATTGCTTTTTGGGGATATCTGAAAGAGCTCTTTCTTAAAATGGCCAAACGTTTAAATAGAAAATATATTTACCTGAAACGTATAAAAAGTTGCTTTAGTAGTTAACTAAAACTTTCGTTACTTTTTATTTTTCATTTAATTTGCATTAAGTTAGTTTGATCTTTTCATTCATTTAATTTATAAGATTCATTTCATCGTGTAGGTAATATATTGCTAAATGTGTTAGTTTCTTCAGCTATATTATAACATTATAGTTTCCACTGTAATATCTCACATGAAATTGTAAATAAATGTTATAATAATAAGAAATTGGCTTTTTATTTGGGAAACGTGATTAAATAAGTGTTTGTTTTTTTAATAATACACTTTTTTTCTTTTACTGTAAAAATGATATATATAATTATTTTAATATATAAAAATAATATTCTTTTAAAAATTGTACATTTTTATGATATTAAAAATGCTATTTTCCTTACTTTGCACGAATTGTTATTAACATAAATAAACGTTGAAGTAAATTTCACTGAAACGGTATAATATCATTGTGATGACTTCGCAGAATCCTTTAACATCTTTTTTGAATGAAACGTTTTTAATACTACGTATGCTGTCCTGCTAACGAATCCTATCACTACTAATAGAATATCCATAGCTTTTATTTTACATGTTTATATTAACATTTCAATGAGTAATCAAATATGTGTATACAAAAAAAAATTAATGAAATACCATTTTTTTTTTTAATTTTAAAATAAATATTTTATGAATAAATTTCACACGGTGGAAAACTTTAAATTTAAAGCACTGTTGTACATAATGTATTAAAAATTTTGTAACCTACTTATCCTAAGAAAAATTATACTTATGTACTTTAAATTGACGAAAAATGATAAAACGTGGTATAAAATAGAATTAAATTCAAGTAGAGTTGAAATGAAATTAAATCAGTTTAATTGTAAAGAGGGTATTTCTCTTAGTTAGTCATTGAATAACTGAACTTAGAAAAGATGTTTGAAGAAAATTTAGATGGTTTAGTATGTATTTTAATATTTAAAATTTTATTTTTATATGATTTCTAAATATATTTTAATAAGAAAAATAAGTTAATTTTAAGTTATTTAAAGTGATTACTTTTAGAGTATTTGATAAGTATTTTCATAGTATTACTTATAAAGTATTTGTAGCAAGTGAATCTGATCCTTTTTATATCATATAGAAGATATAAAACGCGTAAAATAATTAGTTTTCCCTAGGGATTTTTAAAATGTATTTTACAGTAAATTAGTTTTCGAAAACCAGTGATTCTATAGATTCTTTTTTCATCTCCTGTTTAAAAGTTCTTTTATTGAGAAATGGTATTCTAATACCTCAATATATTTTCATTGTTTTAATTAAAGAAGAAAACATTTGAAGAGTAAAATTATCATTTCAACTTTTTCTAGACTTAAATTCTTTCATTAAAAAGTTATCATTCTTTTTTATTATTTTTCTCTCATACTCTTTGAATTAAACAATTAAATATTGAGAAGAAAATCTATTAAACAGCAATACTTTAATAAGCAGAATGACGTTTCCCACAAAATTCAATTTTTTTTTATTTTAGTAGAAATTAAATTTTTTTATCAATTTGCATATAATTATGATATTTCGTTAAAGTGACAAACCAAAAAATAAAATACAGAAAACATTTTTAAATCACAACAAATGCAGAACCTACTTCTGCATGTTATATATTAAAAAATAGAATATTAATAAAGAAAATATATTTCATAAAAGAACAATTAATACAGTTTCTCAAATGTTTTTTTGAAACACTTATTATATCATTAAATATTATCTTATTTAAAAATATTTTTCGAAATTACAACGATAAAAGACTTTTGTTATATTTGAGACTAATATAAAATACACTTATAGAAATAGTGGTAATTCATTTGCGTAATTTATTCTTAAATCCAAGAAAATTCACATTGCTTCCAAAATGGTAATTACATTGTCGAGAATGGTGTTTGACTTCCTTTCAAAATTTTGATTGTATAATGTAAAATAAAAAACTTTTGATCTTTTGCAAGTAGATGGTTTGTAAACTGTAATATGTACGATTGTATTCATATGTACAATACAATATTGTACGCATGTACAAATGAATTGCACACTGTAAAATAGATTACATATGTATACATGGTAAATGGGTATATTAAGGTAGGAAATTTAATGTCTCAGCTTGAAAACTTGAGAATCTGAAAAATATTTAACAAAAAATAACATTATCTTATAAATTAAGAAATTACATAAGAAGCAAATTATATATAAAGTACTTAATAGGTATGCTTACAAAAAATAATATTTTATTTGATCCAAAAATATAAAACATCCCAAAATACAAAAAAAAAAAAAAAAAAAAAAAAAACATAAGACATTTGATTATTTTATAGGTTAACTTTATTTAAAAAAATTAATTTGCTATTTGTTGACGAAAAAAAAATTACAAAAATACGAAAAATGTTTATCATTTTATTAAAGTTATTTTGCAACGAAAACGTGGCCTTTCAATAAAATATGAAATCTGAGATTACGCATACATAAATAAATTTTTAGTACTGAATCTGTTTTGCTATTAATAACTAATCTATATATTATATTATTTGTCTGATAATGATCATATAAATAACACAATCTTAAAATTTATTTTAAAATGTTTCATGTCCACCACTCTTTTCATACTTTAACTTACGTAATGTGGGTATAAATATCCACAAATTTATGAAAAAAATTGTATTTTTTTCTAACTATTATATATACCCCGAGAAGAGCTGAAAATAAAATTTTCTAGCACCTATAATTGATTTTGTAAATGGTAATGTTTAAAATTGAATTCGATTTTTGAAACGCAAAAAATAATATCAATCAATCCATATTATCATATTATGAAAAACTGTTAATTGAATATTTGTTCGAATTTATGGACTAGTTAATCTTCTGATTCACATAGAATTAGTCTGAAATGCTAATAATTGTGATTTTATGTTGTAGGTAATCAAACTGAATGCATAAATGGAGAGAGAAGCAGTGCTTTTAAATAACATACTATACATAAAAACGATTTTTCTCCCAAGCTTAAGGCCAATGACTTCGATAAACTTGCTCCTCATGTTTAATTTATTTTCAGGAACCCCAGGTTTATATACCACAATTATACTTCTACAGATATATAAAAACAATGATTACCTTTTTGCATATAACTTACTCACGGTAATCGAAAATTAAGCTTTCTTTAACATAATGGTTTCAATATCGATTCCCAGAAAGCACATGGCTGATAAATATGTTTAAATAAATCGGATTAATTCGATATATTTTGTATCTTTATTTCATTAAAGCAATTTATTCACTATTTTTTCTCGGTTATAATCTGATTAGAAAGTTGTCTTACATTAAGAGGCGTACAATGTTTTAATTCATTTTCGTTACAGTAGAAATTGATTAATATAATAAGCAGAATTAGGAATCAATCAGATCTTTCTATTGCAAGCACAGTATATCTGAAATTAATTGGATTTTCTGTCTCTCATACATTATTAGTGAAATAATGCAATGGCATGCATTTAAACTCTTTTCCCATACTAGATATATATTTCATGCATGAAAGTGTTGCCTTAAATTCTTGCTTTTCTTTTCGATGTTTAGTGCAATTGGTTTTGATTCCTGAGGGCTTTCTAAAAAGTACATTGCTGAATTAGTCCTTAAAAATTATCAATAAACAAGGCACTAAGGCTCTAACCATTTAAAGGATTTTTAATTGTTCACATTCTTATGAATTGAACACAATTTTAAAAGCATGTATATGTTCAATAGTATTAATATTTTAAAATATATTATTATATTATCTGAATAAAAGATACAAAGACCCTTAACTACTTTAGATTTCGTATGGAAGTGAAAACACTAAGAGTCCTCATCTGTCACTGCCCTATCTGCAAATTGTTCTCAGCATGATATCTTAGAAAATATTGTAAAAACAATCTCAACCAATTGTTTTTTGGAGGATACTATTGAGAGACCGTCATCACATATTTCGGGCTTCTGAGACTACGAAAGACAAGTCCTTTTCCTCAGTTAGAGGTTTCCCTCATTACATCCCTCTGTACTTCTACATGCACTTGTAAACCACAATCATATATATTATAACCGTTGTTACGTTTTCATCAGATTCATATTTATACATCTGTTTAAAATGTTAGATTAAGTATTAAAATACTTAAGCCGCTTAACTCTATATTGTGCGCACGTTGAATTTCCCTCCCTCGGGGGCGATAGATCTGAGAAAAGCAATTCGTATTTTAACTATGTAAAATATTTCGTATGGTTTTAAAGGAAACACACATTTATTTCAGCTAAAAAAATACCTCCTCTACACCTGAGCCTCTCTTTGTCTTTTTTTTTTATTTCTTTTGATTTAATCATTTTTCCGATAATACAATGTATATAGTAAAACTTCGGAAGTACAAAATACAATATACAGGACTTCAATTACAATTACAAAAAGGCCAAAAGTTAAAATAAGAAATATAACACATAAAAATACAAAAGAATTTTCATGTAAAATACATAATTTAATTACAAATTAAGAATATGTATACATTTAAATACAAAATAAAATTGTAAAAAGGATGATATTAAAATAAATAAATATATTTATTTATTTGTTAGAATCCTATTCAATTTTAGATTTTTCGATTGAACAACTTTTGTACATCACAACAACATGCTACAAGTAAAACCATTCATTACCTTGTCACAAGAATATTACGTCATTAAGCTTTATTAGTTGCATATTATGCAGAAAACTGGTTTCTTCATTTCACTAAATATAATTTTTGCGTAATTTTAAAGTGTTCGAAATTGTTTAAATAATTACAAAAGTATCATTTTAAACTCATTTTTGCTTGAAAGAATTCACGTCAGAAATAAGAAACGACAGGATACCGTTATAGGAAGAGTGCACTTGACAAATATAGAGCTCCGAATAAATAACAAAATAGGGTGTTTCTTTTGCAGAAAAACAAGAATGACTGCATTCTTGAGAAGAGCGTGACCCAAAAGACAGATAATGTGAAAGTCAAGGTCGTCGCAATTCAGCTTTAGGAAGGAAAACAATTTTAAAGGCTTCCGTCAAGGAAATCATGCGCCCTAGATGGAGCTTTAAGATCCTTCACAGCCCCACATTTTATTATTCGTGGGAATAATAAAAAATACATGCTCATTGCAAATTCAATTTGAAATTAACTTTAATAAGGTATGTGATTACTCTAGCTCTTCCCGCAAGGATGACATAAGTTGTACATGATTTCATTGACATAATCAATAATGAAGTGAAGTTTCCAGATAAATGTTTCATTATTTTGGAATTATTTGCATAATCGAACAAATATTGAATGATTAATATGAAAGAAAATTGTGAAACCTCTGGTTGACTACCAGGCTTCACTACGTACGATACCTCACCAACGATCAATATCTTTCATTCGTGTTATTTCAACCTCTTATATAGGAATATACTCAAAACTAATTTCCAGAAACTTATAAGTACATCATATCAGATTTTAAATGTAATTCCTAAAATCCTTTATAATTGCGGTTTCTTTCCCGACTGCGTAATTTATATATGCACGAGCAGTTAAGTCTCCCATCTGTCGGCCCTTTTGATCTCGTGAACGTATTATTAGTCCCGAAGAATTTCTTCCATGGTCCTCAAATCTCTATCTCTTTATCTATTTGAATGTAATAAAATGAGTTCGAAAGAGCAAGAATTATTGGAGTTACTGCAGAATTACATTTTCCATCCAATTTTGAAAATAATTTAGAATAATTTTTAAAAACCAGAAGACCCACAAATGAATCATTAGGTTTGGATAAATATATTTTTAAAAATCTCGGAGGCAAAATCTAATTTCTCAAAAACATTTATTATTTTTTTTTAATATAAAGATATGAGAATGGTACTAGAAATCCTAAAGGAAATTAAAATTAAACTCACAATATTAAAATGGTTTGTAGACGTATTCCTTAGTTTAGATTTTCTGTAACATACGATATTTACATACTACCATCTACATTCACAGGGATTTGATGTAGTTTGTATTCAAATGCGCAAATGTACCGTACGAATATAGTTATTAGCATAACTTTAATAACTATAACTGAATAACAATAATAGTTTCTATAAATTTTGCCGGATTAATATTTATGTGTGTGCACATGAATGAAAGCAAATGTGATATAAAACTGATTAAAAAAACACTTTTCTGTCACATTTGATTAATCGCGTTAATATAATCAAATATTGCATTTTGCTGTACGTAAATTGTTAAGTCAATCAATCCTTGACAAATCTCTTGATCAAATAATATAATTATTCTTACAAAGACAGTTGAGATCTAATTTTGATGCATATAATCCAATCACTTGAATTTTGGTGACAACAATGTTTGCATTGTTCCCTAAAAATAAAAAAAAAATGTGTTAGATTTCATAATATATTTTTTTACTAATATTTATTTAATACAACAACTGAAGCAATGTTTTATTTTTTGTCTTATGTTTGTATTCCTAATGAATTATTCTCTGTTAACTGAAAAATGAAGATAAAACGCGTAAATAGGTTTATAGACATGAAAAAGAAAAGTCCAAAAACTAGACATTGTGTTGTTAAAGCGTATAGAAAGAATAATAATACTTTCCCACTGCCGTTTTAGTGTAAATTTATTTGTTCAATTATTCCGTAGGAAAATATTTTTTCTGCTAATATGAAATAGACGTTTCTCTTTTTCCTTTCAACAAACACGTATGCTAAGTGAGCAAGTTCTTTTCAATATTATAAAGTGAAGGAAATCCAACTGAAGTAAACAAAACGTGTGATAGATTCTACAGCAAATTGTTCTTAATACAGAAATAAAAAGAAAGAAAAATATTTAGATCAAAATTTGCAAAGAACTAATAAATTTAAAATAAATCAGATCAAATTAATTATTAATTACATTAAAAGTACTTTCATCTTTTGATATAGAAAAGTCTTTTGATATATAAAATAATGTTGTATAAAATGTAAAATTTCTAAATAACGTGTAAATATTTCTTTCATATGAAATGTAATGGAAAATATGTTTTAATGAATTTGAAACCTTAAATTTTGAACATTTATTTAAAAAATTTTATTTTTTCATTTTATCATTGAATTTAAGTAAAAATATATCAATTTAAAATAAATAGAAAATAAGTTACTTATTATAAACATAAAGTTCAGTAAACTTTATTTTATGTCTTCCTAATCTGTTGAAGTGCATGAAAGAATTTGATTAATATTTTCCCCTTCATTTATCGGAAACATATTTTAATATCAATGCCTCATAATATAAGAAATCTATTTTCAAATTATTTTTGAAGGTGCACAACTAAAACTAGTAACAATTGGTAATGCAAAGCTATTTGGATAATGATTTGGAAAAATTATACAAGACAGTAACCTAGTTAAGACATTTGTCTTTGGAATCTGAGAAAGAAGTTATGAAAATATTGTAACACTTAGATAGACTATTGTAAATCGAATTTAAAGAATTTTAGACTAGCAAAGCTAATTATAAGGTACTCATATACTTTCCTTTATTCCAACAAAATAACATTATATATATATATATATATATATATATATATATATATATATGAGTGTGTGTGTGTGTGTGGAAATCGAACTTTGACTTATCGCCCAGAATGAGGCCATAGAACTTCTCACCACCAGAGAGCGCTGCTACTGTCTCGGCGACATTCCGCTAGGGAAAAGAAGACATTTGCGCGGGAAGACGCCATTACGAGGTGGACTGGGCACACGGAGTGTTTGAGATATACCATCGCTAAAACTGTTTTAGGAAATAAGTGCACGTAGCACAACCTCACTGGAATGAACTATTTACGTTTATTGGATCAAGATACTTTTTATATTTTTGTTAATTTCATACTTAAGTATCTGTACATAATCGCTGTAAATAAGAATAAATAACTTTGAATAAAACGTAGTCTCATCATTGTGAATATCTGTGTTCCTTACATATATATATATAGAGTATATATATTATATATATACACTAATAGATAATCACGTTCATTATGAAACAAGGTAAAATTGTATTATATTAAATGCTTTTCAATTAAAGAATGCTAATTTATAAGCCTCTATCTTACTTCTAGTATATAATTTTATGCAATTGCTCTTCTTTACACAATTAGCATAATAATTCAAGAGTGTTTCACTAAGAAGAAATTTCGTAACTTTGCAAGACATTAAAATATATATAATTTGCTTTGCTACTTTTAAAACATTTGAACGTAATAATTGCAAAATGATTTACACAAATTTTAAGAAATTTTGCTTAGAAATTAAATTTCATCTTTCGTATAATCCTTACATGTAAGAATGTCTCTCAGGTGTGAAAAGTGGCATATTTATTAAAATCTGATTTTTAAATTTGGAACAGATGTATATATATATATATATATATAATACTTTAAATATTTTCAGTTAAAAATATTTAAAGTATTCTTTTTTATTTTTAATGTATAACCATTAAATATATTACAAAGTCTCTCAATGTTTGTTCCAAAAATAGATCGACATTTTTAGCCATTGTTCATTCTTTATAGATAAATGTCCTTACTTCCAATTCTCAGCAAAGTTGTTTAGAATATAATTCAAAATAAGATAAATCAGCACCTGAAGAACCATGACATCCTAATTGACGAGCAATATTGCTTCTTTCGTAACCTCTTTACATCGCACCAACCTATCCAATTAGTGGAAATGATCAAAAATAGTTTCTATAATAAGCAATACACAAAAGTGGTTTTCCTCGACATTCAGAAAGCTTTCGACGGAGTTTGGCACACCAGCTTTCTCTATAAATTAGTTAAATTCAATTCTTCCTAGTCAAATTAATAAAGTCATACTTTAAAGATAGAACTTTTTTAATCACGATAAATGGAACATATTCAAATCCTAGATATATTGAAGCCGGAGTCTCGCAAGGTGGAATTTGTCTCCGACATTTTTTCAACTATTACGTGAACAACGTACAATTACATCTCAACACAACTATCTGCTTGTACGCAGATGACACTGCTACACTAGCACGGTATAATAGCTCAAATGTTATAAGTCACGCACTAAACAAACACCTCACGGAACTAGAAGAATGGTACTCCACTTGGAAAATTGCCCTGATCGTTTCCAAGACAGAGGCTGTTTTATTTTTCTGAAACAACAATATAATAGAGCTATATTTTTATCTAGTTAATAACAAACTCTCCCGGTCCTTGTCCACAAAATACCTTGGTGTTACGTTAGATAAGAAACTAACTTTTAAGCAACACATTACACAAATTAAAAACAGTATAAATATGCCGTACATATGTAGTAAATATGCAATATGATATGTATTTTTTCTTATCCCACGTAAATCTTTGTTAAATAGACTTAATAAACTACTTATCTATTCTTTAATAACTAGAATCCTGAGTTATGCTAGTCCAATCTGGTCTCACTGTGCTGATACAACCCTCGATCTTCAAGAAAAATCCGAAATTGTAGCCCTACGTACAATAGTAACAGCCAGCTGGTATATGCGAAACGCTAATATCAGATGAGCTACTTAAAATATTCCTACCTCAAAATCTGTATTAAAACAACGATCCAGAAAAATTTATTTATTAAATTAAAAAATTAAAGAAATTTATCCAGAAAATTGTCCAGCAACGGTGATATTTCCACCGACAGAACAATTCAAACCTTAGAAAAATGCACCCTCCTCAGAAATAACCAACAGCTTCATAGACCTCGTGGAATTTTATTTGATTAATTCTGCCTCCCTCTTCCGCAATAATTTTCAATTTCTTGAATTTCCACTCAAAAATATCATAGAAACTAAAAATCCCACCCATCACAGATAATAGACACATATACAGACCGATAGATATTCACCCTCTCGACAACATGAGAGAATCTTCCGATCCTATTAACCTACCAGACTGAATATACAAGTAGGATGTTTCTACCAACGTAACTTCTAAATCTAATAAACAAATAAATATTTTCATTTATTAATTTATCCATTAAATGATTTCTCACGAAACTTACAATACTTCATTTCTTTTAAATCCAAGATTATAAATAAAAATACTTTTTCACATAATATATAAAATAATTTTTGTTCCATGAATCTCAAATTCTAAATCCTATTTTTAACTATTCAATCTTAAATCTTTTAAAATGGCTTAATAAATTTGACTCCGCAAGATTTTTCAATTTAAATTTTTAATTTTAATACTTTAAAAATTTTCAATATTGCGCATGAACCTCCATACAATAATTTTTATATTATTAATTTATAAATTTCTCTTAACTCCTGGGCAAGCGTAATACCTAAGTTCTGGCTCACCTGTAATAATTGCAAATTCTGAGGATTAAAACCCTAGAGGGTAATGCACCCAATAGCTTGAAATCCCCATATGTTCATTCTTTTTAATTTATACAATGATTATTGCTTTCATAATTCAGTCTCTCTACCGAGAAACGTTTTGGGAGCTTTTCATTTCCATTTTCCCTTGATTTTTTTTTCTTGGTTGTATAGATTACCTACAAATAAAGAAAAGCTGTTCTAGAGTAAGATATTAATCATTGACAACTGTCTTTAGATTTTCAGGTTTTTTTTTTCTGAAATCACCAAATATAACTGATCATTTTTGAAAATATTACGTGCACCTAAGAAAAAGTAAGTCAAAAATATTTTGAAAACTTATTGGAATTAAGTACGTCGATAATTATATCTTCACTATGATGAATATGATGTTATTTAGGAGTTTTTAAAAGAAAGCTGAATACGTTACCTACAATTCGCTCCAGAGAAGAATAATGTTCCATGAAACAACTTTTAATGGGTTATACAACAACATTATTAAGCAATTTGAACTCCTAAACACAATGCTTTTTTTTCTGCAAAAAGATTGACGAGGACAAATAAGTACTAAAAGGTAATTATTTGAGAACCTCAAAGTTATTGGCATTAAATAAATTCAAAATTTATAATATTTCCTTTTAACTGTTTATGTGAAAATGAACTTATAACCTTAATTAAATTAAGATTTAATGACAGAAATATAATTTCTGCTCTAGAAGTTTTCAAAGAAAGATTGCTGTTTTTTAGAAATACTATATACTAAAAACTAATATACTGATATTACTATGAAGAAAAAAACAGGCAGATTGTGTATATAATATTTAGATGACTAATGTATATATTATTTGAAAGATTAACAAATAACCTTATATAGTTTTTTCTTGAAATAATTCTTCAATTTTAGATATAAAGGTTTTAAACAAATACTTTTTTTTTAAATGAAGTTAATTTCAATTTCAAAAATATATGTATATGTTAATATTAACAAATCGTCACTTTATATTAAAGACTTTGCTTGATTTTGAATTTTTAAATTTTCTTATATACATGTAGAATCAATATATTTTAAGACAAACAAATATTTTATCAATTAAGTGCTAATGGACTTCTGCATAATTTTTTCTACAACTGAAATTTTAAATTGTCTTATAAATATATCGAATACATTTATTTTGTTAAAAATTATGTATGGCTCCAAATACGAGAAGCATGGTATAAAATGTGTTTCTTTTTTATATGCCTTTAACTTTTTCTATTGCTTTATATAGATTTTAACATATATAGTTTAATACCTGTTGTATATTTCATGATAAGGAGAATTTCGATAATTGATCTAGAAATGTTACTGCACATAGTGATATGTGACTTTTTCTGACATGATTAAATGTTAATTAATTAAAGACTTTACTTGTTAAACTAACTAAAAGGACTACGATTAATAGTATTATAAGACTTAATTTTCGTACATGTGGAGAAGACAATGTTACTTGAATAAATCTTACTTTAATTACAATGTTACTTGAATTTGTGGGGTGATTGTGCGAGTTAAAATGTTATACGTGTAGAATTATTATACCTAAGTGTGAATGTGTCATGTGTTTGGCTGATGAAATTATGTAAGTGTCTGCCTGGGAGAGAGTGTGTCTCTCTATACCAAACTTGTCTATTGTCTCATTTAATATGAGATATGAGTCATGGTGAAAGATTTCCAGGAAAAAATACTAATCTGTCTTTTCTCGTATGAACTTGTGACTTTACTTGGATTAAATATACAATGAAATCACCTGGGGTTTTATAAGTGAAAGCAAGTAAGATTGAAAGTTGAAATACGATTTTTAAATCCAAAATTGAAACCTGTTGTTTCTTGACCATAGAGAACTATCTATTATTAACTACAAAAAAATTAATTTTGTGTGACACACACACAGTTAAGTTTAATTCATTTAAAAATATTAAGTAAAATAATTTTCCTAAGTTTATTCATTTCATGTTTGCTTTTATTACTCTTCAAACACTATTGAAATAAAATTATTTTCACTATAATATAATATTGGATTTCTAGATGCAATTAAAATTCTAGAGATTTTAGTTTTTTACTTAGATTTATATTCGTTTACTTCAAATATTTTTTTAATTATTGTACAGAGTTAATTTTTTTTATATGATGTTTATCGTTATATCCTTCTTTTATAATCTTTAAACTGAATAAGGAAATGCGTAGAGTATTATTAAAAATATTTTAGATTAGAAATTTAGTATAAATATACTTATTTTAATTAATAATTTGGTTTAAAAATTAAGGTAATAATTTATACTTTTCATCGTATTCTTTTATTTATATAAAATTTGGATTTATCCTAGAATAAATCATAACAATGGTAGTGTTTATTTAATTGCATTATATTATACTCAATAAGATATTTTTAATAATAAACAAATATAATAATATTTTTAATAGCAAAAATTTATAGAAAAGTTTAAAACATATAAAAAATAGGAAGAGTTATATCACGATTGATATTCTTCATATATATATATATATATATAAATTAAAGTGAGAATATTCCAATAGTATAAGAAATACCGAAATGGTATTTCTTATACTATTGGAATATAAATGGTACATTTGTATTAACTTACTGTTAAATTAATTGTTTGATTATAATAAATATTTAAGAATTTTGAATATATTTTAAATGAAAATGCATAAAATTTCTCACTTTAAATTAAATTATAATTAAAAATAATAGTGAAAAATTCGTATAGCTTTGCAATTATATGTTTTAAATCTTATAACTTTATACGAATTAAAATTTGAATACAGCTGCATCCTTTATGTGTAACAATTATTAATTTCGGATTTAGCTGAAGCTGTTTCAAATGATATCTTATTTCGCTTAAATTTTTGTGTAATGGAAATTAAATGGCGAAAATTAGTGGTTTCGATAACCTCGAGAGAAGGTGAGTTTCCATATAATTTTACACAAAGGTGTTGAATGGAAGACATATCCTTGTTCACTAATATTCATTTTCAACTTCATGTGACCCTTTTAGCTTAAGGGCTGTGAACAGCATTAGTACTTTTCCGTTAGAACTAAATCCTTTGTTTCACCTATGTCAAGTTGCAAAGGAAGAGCTTTTCCGACTTTTGACTCTAAATTTACAGTGATAATGAGTAAGTAGATATCCGATATTCTGAAATTTTTGTTAAGAAGATAAACAACATATTGAATTCCATTCATACATTTTGAAGTTCACAAAATTTTCTGAAAAAACATTTTTCTAAAAAGGACTAAAACAGTAAAAAATTTTGCTCACACTAGTATAATCAACGAAAATTCTGAATTATCAAAAAGTTTTAAGGAATTGTAATAAAGTTTTGAAGTGATTTATATATATATATATATATATATATATATATATATATACAAGTATAAGCTTTCGTTTTGAAAATGTGTGTAGAATTTATTGAAATAATACGTTAAATTATTCTCTTGAGCTTACATGAGATTATGGATAATATCTAAGGGATAATGATAGTATAAATAAGTGGGTAATATGACCAGTGACGAGAGGTAAACAGCTACTCAGGGTGTGTGGGGGGTATTGTTAATTTCAAAGTTAACCAATAAAAGTTTCTACAGTTTTAAAACGAGTATTAGGAAATAACTAAATCAGTATCAGTATCAGGATTTATCGAATAACTTCTTATGAGGACGAGGTTATAATTGTTTGCATTGCTTCTTAGGATTGTCGATGATCTTTTGCTCTAGTAAACTTGCCATTTTGAGGATGGTTAAGAAATCTAAAAACTGGAAAACATAAATGCTTTTATTAGGTTTTTAAATGTTCTTAAGAATATTTGACTAATATTATCAAATCGATTCTAATTCATTTGTGAAAACAATGCCTCGAGAATCTTATAGCTGTCTTTAATTCGGCCAACAATGGCTGTATTGCCTTCATTAGTGGCTTTAATTCTTGCATAACATGTTTTCATTATTTTCGAACGTTTATTATTAAAATTATTATACCTATTCAAGTGCTGTTTATTATATGCTTGTTTTCCTTTTTCTTAGCCTGCTCGATGTGTTATGAAAGATTCTGAGGGTTGTAGGAAGCTAGAGTCATAATAATATGAATTTGATTTTTTTTATAAACGCATTAAATACACTTCAAACAACAGTGGGATTCTATTAAATAGAAATGTGTCTTTTTTTTACTCTGTTTATTTTGCTTGAGTGAAGTAAAAATAATAAAAAAGGAATTTATAGATAAAAGGTAGACTGGAGCCTTATTACATTCATTGGTCATATTGCCTGTAAACAAAAGGTGTTCTGCCAAATTTTAAAGTTGTAATCAACTCTACTAGCCATGTGTTTTTCATCTTTTCTTCTTCATTACTGTTATCAAAATTTACCTTTTAAATAAGATATACCATGTTATCCACATATACATGAAAAATGAAACAAAACAAAAATAACAAATCAGAATGAAAATAATTCAAAATGATGGATTTTATTTTATGAAATTACCGACATATGATTTTTACTTATTACCATATTCAAAAGACTAAATATGATATCAATAACACAAACAGGTGGTATTTATTACAGAAATACGCCAAACAAAATAATTTATTTTTTTAATTTAAAGTGCTTGAAACAAGTTCTTAAGTATACACTTCGATTTATTATACACTTTAGTTCAATGATACACTTTAGCGTTTTCACCCAGACAGCCGTAATAGGAAACAAATATATTAGTTTTTTAACTGAAAATGAAGCAATATTTATGAATTTGTGATTTTTCTGATTACACGGTTTGAACCATTATATTCACTTTTGTAAAAGTCAATGTGTCTTATTAATATAATCATTAATAATTAGAATGTATGTATCATGACATCTTATTATCATTTATTGTCTGTGATATTTTATTCCTTTAGGGATGTATTTATATTTTGCTATTCTCATTGAGATTTTATTATTTACATAGCCTCTATATTTTTCTTATTTCTATAAGACAAATTCATATTTAAGATCTTACCATTGATCACTCAAAATAAATTTTAAACTATAATTTGCTTTTTAATCCCTAAAGTTGGCTATAGAAATAAATGTTACATATTATTTCTAATTCTTTTAAAACATTCGCTATAATGATATTATAATTTCAAATAGTTTATATATAAATTTTTTCTCGGCTATGTGCTTTGGATGTATTGTATGTGCTTAGTTGCCCTAACAATAAAGTAGTGGATTGTATATAAATAACTAAACCTAAGTATTTCACTTAAATTATTAAATTTAACACAAAGGAAATTAGACATAACAGAGTCAACTCAAACTGCAATTAGATAACTTAATGGCATACTCTCAGAATAAGAATATTTTATGACACACGGAATAAGTCACAAACCGAGTATCTGACACAAACATAATTAGCGAAAATATATATACACTGAAAAAAATAAAAATTACTCATAGATTTTTGGCACAAGCTTACATCCAAATAGAATTTGGTTGATTGCTGCAACAGCGCTATCCAATGGCCAATTAAGATGCATCAACATATGTTCTGAAACTTGCGGTTAATGATCTAAATACAAGAATAGAATCAACTTAATACAGAAATTACACACTGTACGATTTAATTTCATCACCATTATTATTTCCTATTTTCATTATTCCTGTAGAAGATACATTGGAAAAATTAATTTATTTCAAAATTAAATTTTAGTAAAACAAACATTTTAGTAGTTTGTTATTTTCACAAATTTATAAATATGATAAAGATATTATGTATCAAAAAATGGTTTGAAAAAAAATGTTTACTATAATAACTTTTAAAGGTTATTTAAGCCTTATACTACTAAAATAAAAAATAAATATTATTAATAAATTTTTTATCATTAACGTAATTGTCGAAAAATACAACATAAAATTGTTTTCTGTTTTTGCCTTTGGTTTAATTGAAACTGTATTTTGATGCTAAATATCCCAATTGAACTTACAGATATAAAATAGTGCGCAATTTTAAGTAACACTTGAAAATTTAATGTTTTTGTTGAAAGCTTATTTAATTACATGCGTGCAAGAAAGAGAAAGATTGAATACTAATCTGCATTTAAAATTTTTTGAGGTTTGAATTTAACACTTTATATAGGTTAAATATATGAAATTAAAAATATGATTTATGTTGAATTTAGAAATTTAAGAAACATTTTAAGGTTTTATTTATTTAACCTAAAGCTAAAATTACTTTTCAAATATTTCTTAGTGAGATAACTTTTTATTTAATTTAATAACATTTTTCAAACCCATAGTATCAAGAAACTGTTTTGTTAAATTTTAACAAATGTTTATTCGTTTGTATTCCGATTTTATGGTAAAATTCCAACACACCATTTAATATATTTAATGATTAATATTTCTATGATGAAATGTTTCTAAACTGTATATATTTTGATTAAAGTTAGAATTTCTATATTTAGAAATAACTTTTCATTACAGATAGCAAAATTTTATTTTATCAATTTCTACTTAACTGTAATTTTGATTTATATATTCTTACAATCAGGAATATGCACTTTAAATGTTTTATGACTGAAATATACCATGCCCGAAATTTCACATTTCTGAGTGTAAGAGCTATATTTTTCTAACAATTTTAAGATTTTTTATAAGATTCCATAGAATAATGTTTAAAATTATCTTAAGGCAAATGTTTTAATAGTATTAATTTTTCTTTATAAAAAACGAAGAAACAAAAGTAAAAAAATTTCCATTTAAAAAGCATTTTAAATTTCCTTAAGAATATAAAGTACATAATCTACAGTATTTCTGTTGGTTGTTATTCGAAAGAAAACTTTCTGATTGAAATCCACAATCCATGAAATCTAGTAATTCAAAAAAAAAAAAAAAAAAAACTGCTCACAAGTATTTCAAGTCATTAAAAATCAGGCAAAGAATACATTTTCCAAAAGTTGGAATTATTTTGAAATGATTCCGATTACAGTGATAGCTACCTACACTTTTACTGTCAATACAAGCTGTCGTGTGGTAATCTATAGTCCCTTTATTTATCTTTTATGGATGTTTCAGTATTGTCCAAAATAATAATAACTATAATATATATGTATATATATATATATATATATATATATATATATATATATATATATATATATAAACTTCTATTGTAAATTTCAAACTGTTATTGAAAGTTTAAAAACAAAACAAAAGTGCTTATTACCAGTGTTGCTATGCTATCATCAGCATTCGCAAGAAAATAGGGAGTGTTGCCAATGTAAATTTTGAAATATTTCACTGTAGCCGTAACCAGGGTTGTTATATCCTTTTTAATATTCGCAACGTTATGCACATACCTTCAAATAAAAATATCTAAAATTTCATTTCGATATATTGATTGAATCGGCCACTGGGAGTTCATACATAGGGGGAGAGAATTTTAATGACAAACCAATCTATGTGTCATAATTGTTTAACTGAATGCACAGCGAAATAGGTATATAAATTTTCTATAGCTTACTGCATGAGTCACATCAAATTGTATACAATTCGAAGAGGCTTTTAATGTTATGCTATGTTTAAAATTAAATAAACGTATTGATCACAGTAAATGTACGAGCTATGGGATACGATGAAAGCAAATATATTTTGCATTGTTTCCATCTAAAGCGTAAACTACATATAAAACTATTACTAATAAACACTTCCAGATTTATTACAATACGGTTAAATAATATGTTTCTTCCAGAAAATATTATTTAATTCCAAATTGTTACTATACTTAAAAGGAATTATACTTTATTTCATGTATCAAACTATTAATGAATACATAAATTATTCGTTCCGAAAACTGAAATATTACATTTGTGTTTTAAATATTTCTAAGAAAATCAAACATACAAATTTATTTTCAAATAAAGTATTTAAAATTGTATCAAACTCCACATATGTATCAACTAAAATCATTTATATTTTATACAAATAAATAATTCATTTCTACGACAAAACACAGCCTTTTCTTTCTAGTGATTCTAACTTCCACTTGAATGTACGCAGTAAGAGATTTCTTAAGACCTTAAGCGGCAATAGTAATTTATTAACCGTTAAATTCAGCTTTAATGGCTTCAAGCTCGGATCCTTTTTGTTAAGAGCCAGACCAGCATAGTTGTAGTAAAACTAACAATTTTATAGGATAAGGTTGAAAGAAAAATTATGTTTCTACTAAATAATTGAACCACTGTCGCTTACTCTCATCTGTTATACTTCAATGAAGTGGCAAACTATCCATTTTTTTCTAAGATAAGGTGTTGAAAGTTTTTCAGCCGTTTTTACTACATAAAATGGGTTAGCGTTTTAATAAAAAGTTGGATTAACATTTTATGTATAAATTCTCCATTTTATAGAATATAAGTTTCAAATCCTTTTTGGAAATTACATGGAAAATATTTTGCAACTTTTCATACACATGAAAGAGCTGCTTTTTGAAGTGAAAAAAAAGTTTTTATTTAGAAATTACAATACTACTTGCGCTTTATATCACCATTAATTATGCAATAGATATGTATTGTTAAAAGAATTTACACTTCCAACGAACATTTCATACGTGAAAGAGATTTTGAATGAAACGAGTGTTGACAAAATTTATTAAAACATCCTGGGACAAAATTCAGTTAATATATATATATATATATATATGTTAATGAATGTATGTATACATGTATGTGTATGCAGGGTTCTAATGGCGCTACGGTTAGACGCGACGAATTGTGCGCCTTACCTACCTGTAGAAGAGGATGATCTGAGAACTGGAACGAGATCCGTTCGACAGTGAGGTGGTAGAAAAAACTTTTAACTCACAACAGCGAGAAGGTGGTTGAGTGAACATTTATGCTTGTTAGTGTGCAATGGCAGTGTACATTGATATCATATTGTCCACAACAAATTTGAGTTTATCATACATACATGTATCCAGTTATTGTTTAGTGTTCACATTAAAATTACTTTTGTTCAAACTCAGTTAATCATTTGTGAGATAAGATGTTTTATTCCTTTAAATCCTATAGGAATTTTGGGGGCTCGACCAGAATTACATTGTATTACATTGCTCGAGAATTACATTGTGGATACGAAATGAATACGGAAGGACTGGCAAAATTTGAAAGTAAATGTGCATTTTGTTGTATTTTAATTTTGCGCCGTCAAGATGTCAATTTTGCATAATACTTAGAAATTCGACTCAAAACTCATTTCGCAGGAGCTAGGACAAACGGTTCTTGTGGAATGATTGAAATCTAAGCTCTCATAGAAGATATAGATATTTTCAAAGCGGACCCTGAGTTTGCTCTAGAAATAATCAAATCGATCATGGAGGATCAAAAAACTTAAACTGACGAGGAACAGTCAAAATTAGAATTTTAACATATTAGGCTGGCTCGATTAGAGAAAGAGTTAGAACTGGAAAAATTAAGATAACAAACCACTAACGAAAACGTAGATAAAAATGTGTGTTCGGATTCTGAATACGTAGCAAACAACATTGAAAATCTTTTTAAAAGCGTGAGAACCTTAACGATACCCGTACCTAAAATTCCTGAGGTTTTGCATTTTTCTTTTTCAGTCGCTTGAAAAAGCATTTAGCACTAAAAATGTGCAGGCTCAGTTTAAATCGAAAATACTAATAATTATTTTAGGAGATAAATGTAATAATATTTTAATTTATGTTATGAAACAAGAATTTGCTGATTATGATAAATTAAGAGCATTATTGTTTAAAGAATTTCAATTGACACCTCGCTAATACTTAAGTAATATTAAAAATGCACAGAGATATTTGAACTAATCACACAATCAATTTGCTTTAAGTTCAAGTTCAAATTTTGATTATTATTGTCGTTTAAAGGAAATTGATGATTTTAAAAAAGTATGCGGTCTTATTGTGTCCATTTAATGAAACACTAGATTTGAACACAAGAGAACACATTAGTATTGGAGAAGCTCAAAAACTATTCAAGCCTTCGGAATTAGGTACAGAGTGACATTTTTTTTTTCATCTCGGGAAAATTCCTTAAACGAAACTCATAACGCGTGAATTGAAAACATGGAGAACAAACGATTTAGTTTTAATAAACATCATTCGAAGAGAACACAATTCATTTCTAAACAATATGTTATCAATCATGTCAATCATAGTAATAATTATTTTGCTTGTAAATTCCCGAAATACACAGAAAAAAATTAAACTAATTAATGAAGACTTCATGCAGATTAACAGACATGTCAGTCAACGCAGCTTGTACCCAGTTAGACTACATTTATTTCTTTATAGATGCGAAGAAAATAAAATGCTTAAATGAATCTGGATGAGAACTAATTATATTAAATAAAGCTCTTCTCCCTGAGAAAACATCCATTGGATCTATACAAATTAAACGTTGTTTTGGAAGTATTATAAAGGCTGAAATAGCTAGTTTTATTTTCTCTTTAGATCAAAATCAGAACTTAGAATTAACCACAAAAATTTGTAAACAGTTGGTGGGAGAAGCAATTCCCCCCCCCCTTTAAATGTTTGGAGTTATTACCAAATTTACCACAGCTGGCGATCGGACAATTGTGGAATGTAACTCTTCTCTCCCAGATGAAAGTGTTTTTTTTAAAACTTCAGTGGGTGTGTCTGAAGAGATAGATTTATCTCCTATTGCTGAGTAGGGATCATGTAATACTGTTTCTGATTTGATCATGAATTTTTGCCCAAATGAAACGCCGAGTAGAACTAAAATGAAAATGAATTTTATATTGACAGACGAAAGTACAGTTTCGCAGCTTTCCAGGATAATTTCTTTAGGGGAACAAAAATTCGTTCGTAATCAAATTGATGAATGGTTAAAAATACAGTTATAAAACATTCGTGTTCCGACTATGCATCACCGATAATTTTGATTAAAAAGAAATACGGTCTTTGTGTTTGTGTATTGACGTTAGACAGTTGAATAAGAAAAATGATTAAGGATTCATTTCCTATGCTTCAAATAAAAGAAGATTTAGATCATTTGAGCGAAGCTAAAGTCTTCACAACGATTGACTTAAAAAACGGATTTTTCAAGTTCCCATTGAGGACAAATATGGAAAATATTTAGCTTCTGTGCATAAATATATATAGCAAAATATTTAGCATTCAGATTCATTTGAACATTTGAGAGCTCCTTGTGGACTTTTAACGTTACCAAGTGTATTTATGGAATTCATTTATCATATATTTGGAGAATTAATTTAATGCGTGAGAATAGTGCTGTAATTTATGTAGACGATTTTATTATACCGGCCCGTAATGAATGCAATGAAGTTGAAACGCGTTTTAGAAGTAGTTAAAGAGTATGGATTAGATATTATTGTTTCGAAATGCCAATTTTCCAAAAGCAAAATAGAATTTTTGTGATATGCTACAGGAGTTGGTACAATTCTCCCTTTTTTTTAATAACATTCTGATAGTTCAAAATTTCCCAAAGACTAAAATTCTTAAAGGAATTCAGTTTCTTGGGTCTGACGGTATATTTCAGAAAGTTTATCGCCAATTATTAAAAAAATAGCCAAATCACAAAGTGATCTTCTGCGCAATGAAACAGAATTTATATTTAACCAGTAACAAACAGAATCCTTCAAGAAACTAAAGGAAATATTGTCTACCAGCCATGTGCTTCGTATTTTCATGCAAAGCGCCCCACTGAATTTAAACACTGACGCCAGTAGTCATGGTTTCGGTGCTGTTCTACTAAAACAGTTTGTAGATGGTCAATTAAACCATACTCATTTCATGAGTAAAATGACGATTTCCTGACAAGAAAAATTAGGCAACTACGAACTTGAAGTCTTGGCTATAGTAGAAGCGTTCAAGAAACTTAGAAACTACCTCTTACAATCTAAAGTAAAAATAGATATGAACTGTAGTGCCTTCTAAAAGACGATTTTTAAGAAAGATCTGACCCCCTAAGGCTACAAGATGGTCCCCACTCCTAGAAGAATTCCTATACGAAATGGTTCATAGTCCTGTCAACAAATGAAATACGTAATGCATTAAACGGAAATGTTATGGAGGTTATCTGATCTCATGGAGAAATTACCACGAACATTCCAACAGCACAAAATAATGATGAAAGTCTCAAATTACTCAAAATCCTTGTTAAGCAAGGACTGAAAAAAAAGTACGTGGTAAACAACAACATGCTATACAAATAGACAGTGGTCCAGAATTACTTGTAGAGAAGGAAGCATTAGAATTGCAGCTTGACATTGGTCCATAAGGCTTCCACAAACCTGCATTACTTTAAATGTAGCATGAACACAAGGAAACGTATCATTATATATATGCTCAAGAATTGTCAAATTCAGTACTGCATACTCTTTCCCTTTGGAATACCTATTAAAATGTCTTTTTATTAGGAATTATTCACAGGTTTGGATAAAAATATACTTATAAGAGGATATTGATCTGTTTTGTTCTTATTCATAAAGGAGTAGTATGTTGAACAATGCTGAAAAATTATGAATAGTTGCTCTTATATACGATTTCATAAGCTCGGAGATAAAAAATATCAATATTATCGTAACCTAATAAAATTAATATTATCAATATTAATATTATCATAATTAATTTTTTGGATTTCAGTAATCATCAAAGGATTTTATAAATATTTTTAAGCGGAAACTATTGTTTCTTTTGTTTTAATACAACAAATTACCTATCTTTTTTCTTACAATTTCAAGAATAATACAACTAGATTTTATTTTAAAAATTATTAATAAGTATGAATACATTGATAAAGAGTTAAAACTACTGTTAAAGATGATAAACAGTGTCTTAGTTATTTTTTCCTTTGAATTCAGTAATTACATAAAATCATACTTATAAACATTTTAAAGGAGATTCTTTTTTTGCTTAGATGGACTGCCTTTGTTATACAATTTCAAGAGTAATATAAAACGTTTTGATATTCAAAGTTACTAAAACTTAGGTAAAGAAATAGAAATTTTTATTACAGATGATAAAAATAACCATCGATATTTTTTAAAGGTAATTAAATATTTGTGGAAATGATTCCATGTAAATTAAAATCAATCGCAAATTGTAATTGTTATTTTTCGTTTTAAATGCATTTTACATACTTTTTTGCAGTAGATCTATTTCTTTCTAATTTTTGTGACTAAAATGCAAAATATTTACCACAAGTTTGATAGTTTACAAAAAATATGTCTGTAAGTACATTATCCTTCGAATTTAAGTAAAAGTAATTCAATACACAAGAATTGTACACTTAAGTGATTTTCTTTCTTAAAAATATTCTTTGTGGCTTAAAAAGAACTCCCCCTTTTTAATTTTAAATGTTTTTTTTACGAATTTACTTCTCTCTGATAGAGGGTATTACTATATACTTCTGTTGAAGGTTAAATGTCCAGTTGAGTGGAAAGTTTCTGCCAATTTTTTTTGATTTATATAACGTCTCACACGTGTAAAATTTTGTTATCCTTTTTAATCTTCTGCATTTTTAATTGAATTATGATATTTTTTTTGTTAGTATTTGTATTTTTTACTTAACTTATTTTAGATAAATCTTGTTTTTTTATTTATGGTATTATTAATTTCTTTTTCATGATTTTTTTATCTGCTTGGGAAGTTTGAGATCAGTAAAATATTGTCTAACAAGCGTTATACTTATCTAAAGGCAGATTCAGAATTTAAGTATTTTGTAGTTCTCTTTTTGTTGTTTTTCTTTTCAATTAACTTTAGTTTTTCAAATTTTGGTCCATATTGTTTCATTTGTACTTGTACTACTTTGGTTTATACTAAGTCATATTCTTTTAGCCATTATTTAGGTTTAGAATACATTGTGGTGATTTTTGTCTCTTTTGAATAAATTGCTATATATTTTCTCTCTCGTTTATGACTCTTAACACATTGATTATAGTCTCCATCTGTGAGCCGTGGGTGTTTTTGTTAAGTCACATATGAGTGATAAAGAAGTTTGAAGATTAATAAATCGACTCACATGTTGTCCTTCTCACTTGAAGGAGGATGAAAATTACCAATAACACTCGGTTTGTTAATAAAGTTGAAGTTAAAAAACAATCAAACTACTTTATGTGTCAATGTTCTCATTCTTTAATATAATAATAGCTTTATTTTTTTTATTTATCTTCTAACGTTAGACTATTTCCAATTTTCTCTATAACATCTTAGTATCTGATATTTTTATAGTTTCCAAATAATATTCAATCAAATGAAATATGATAGAAATAGATTAGCATGAATATAAGAAACAACAGGGAAGTTCCTCGATCCGTATCACTTTAAAGACCTATTTGAATTTTGAATTTGAAGAACTTAGTCACATACTTAGAATATTTTGAAAAATATTATTTTGTATTCTCCTATTATTCTTATAATTTGACAAACAGAAACAATTTTAAAAACTTTTGAAAAAAATCCAGATCTTTTTCTTTTATTATTGTTCATATGAAAAATCTTGCTAATATTCCAACAAAAAAAAGTTTTAAAATTTTTAAAACATTTCGTTCAAATAAGCAATTTTTTTATAAATGTGTTTCCTTTCAGAATATTTGAACTTCTGTAAGTTAAATCGAAATAATTTAGCTAATTTTACAAAAAAAAAAACATTTTCAAATAATTTTTCTCTTAATACAATGTTGCTTTTAATATACAACATTCATTAAACATGAAACAATTCATCTACTTTACTTTAATTAAATAAAAATAATTTATTTTATTTTTATTTCACTTATACTACTCGGGGAAAATTGAGTAAAATCGAGCTACCCTGCTATCAAAGTCCTTACTTTAAGGTATATTTTAATTACTTTATTTTTTTGAATGCATTTCACTAATACATAGTAGCATGACATTAACTGTGCTGAAAATATTTTTTTTAAAGTCATATTCTCCTATCTAAGTATTCAAGCATTATCTTAAATTTATACAACGAGAAAAAAAAAGAAAAAACTATTTTTTATTCCATAGCATTTTGGATCCAGTGGTTACAGCTTTTACTTGAATATACGCAGTTATTTATGGTTTAGTAGAATCTTCAAATTTTATCATAATTTATTGACCATTAAGAGCTGCTTTAATGGTCTGGAACCCGTATTGTTTTCCATTAGGGACTCAGTCGTGATTGTTTGCAGTAAAACACAATTTTTATAGGTGTAGGTTAAAAGAAAATGTATAGCCCAACTGAATGATTTAACGACCAACCTTGCAATAATCTATTCTATTTTAATGAAGTGGTAGGTTGTCTATTGTTTTTCATATAAAATGTGAAATGTTTTTCACGAGTTATGTTTTATTGAATGAAGAATGCTCTGGTCTGAAAACAAAGTACCCAATTTTATTTTTATTAGAAACCCTCAGTGTGTGTGTGTGTGTGTGTGTATAAAGTATTAAAAACAAGTAGGAAACTTCTATTTATAGACCTTTAAGATAAAGCAGCAAAAATATTTCCAGAAATTTTATTTCTTAAAAGACATGTTGATATATTTTCTTGCTTTCCCATTCAACAAAAAAGTTTTTGGTTTATATTTTTATAAGAAACCTTTTGTACATAATTGTGTTACTCTTGTGATTTAATTAATATTAATGCAATTATGATAAAAATACCCAAGAAATTCTAAAATGCATATTTTTTACACTAGGACACAAGATACAAGGGCATTTTACTAAGAAAGTTTGAGTAATAAGTTTTTTTTCTAATTTCTCCAAAAAATATTATTATTGGTAGTTGTTTCTAATTAATGTAAAATGTGTTTTCGGTATTGTATGAACTTTGAGCATCATTGTAATACCATTGAATAATATTAATTAAATTACAACTTTTGCTAATTATATCACCTAGTTGATGAAGTTTTGATTTTTTATTTCTTAAATGTAATCAGATTACGAAAAATATTATTTTTTTGGAGATTTGCTTTGTTTTAGTAATGAAAACTATCCTTGCTTATTATTCATAATTTAATATTTTATAAAATGATATTCATTGACATAAATTTGTTACAAAGACTTGAAGGCGGATGACTGTAGAACTGTACATGTAATTTTTTTTTTTCATGTTACAATTGAATCTATAAACATTAATTTATAAACCAATCATATTTAACGTTTATATTCAAGCTTATAATTTTCAAATATTTTATAAAAAGTGAAGATTTTTTCTTAATATTTTAAATATCAGGAAACATAAGTTTGCGAATTTTTTTTGCCAAATAAAATTAATTTCTGAAACTCATCTTACTAAAACGCAAATTTAATTAACACAGTAAAAAGTAAACAATTTTTCTTAACACAAAATAATAAAAAACTACACTGTATCCTCATACGAATCAAATTTTTTACTTTTTGCCTGAATAACCATTTTAATTTAATGCCTAACAAATATAATCTTGAAACCAAAATGTGGAATTAAAAACACACACATAAAGCAATTTTATAAATACTGCTTTTTATCATTGAAAACCATTTTTTTTCCGAATTATAATACCTTACCCTTTCTAATGTCTATTAGGTAATTGTTTCCTCGTCGTTAAAGATAATCTTTATATAATTAAGACTTTTCCGACTCTCTATCCCATTGCTGATAATTAATGTCTTAATAAAATATATTGATTTTGGTATATCAATTTTTTTTTTAATAATTTGATTAGTTAAGTGATTTATATAGAAAAATACTAAACATTAGAATTTCATTCTCATTACATTGAAATAAGATTTATATATCAATTTGAAATACCCTTCGAGGAAATCTTCATATGCTCGAGCACAGTATTGGAAATTAAGCCGATTAAAATGAGAGATTATACTGATTATTAGAAATTTTGTTCAAGTACTATTAATGGAAGGCTGTAATGATATATATTACGTAAATTTATAAAATCGTTTCCCTTAATGATATTAGATTTCATTCCAAGTATTCAGATTAACTATCTTCTATTCTTAATGCATTTTCCTAATTTAAAAATAATGAACATAAGATATCTTCCCAATTCCAAAATAATTAATTCAAAAATATTAACTTCTATTTTTAAATGATATAATTCCATTATAATAAATATAAATTTAGAAAATTAATTTTTAGAAAGAGAAATTCATTAAGCACGTTTAAAATATTCAAAATTTCTCTAAAGAACTTTTCTGCTTTCTCTTGGTATATATTTTTTTTCATTTTAAATCCAGATGCAGTCTTAATATGTGATATTAGACTGAATTTTTATTTATTCCTGCAAGTTTTGGGAATGTTTCATACTAAATTAATGTGTGTAATGCACTGAACAGCAAAGCCTTTTTTTTTATTTATTAAATAATATAGATTTTAACATATTTTTTACTAATATAATTTTTTAAACTGTTAATGAAATTGCAAATGGAACGCTTTACCATTTGATATGAAAAATACTGGAAAATCGTTATCAAAATCGATAGACAAAGCCCTTATTACTCATAAACTATATTGTCGCTCATATATTGATGATGTGAAAATACCTTCTAAAACGTGAGCAGAACATTTTATTCACGTAGACAGTAATGTCAACACACTAAGTAAAGAAAGTTTAACAGTAAATGTACAAAAAGTGAATTTGGGAAAAATCAAGTGAAGTTATTAACCTACTTGTTTGGATTCGGTTAACATTCCTATGATTCAGAGAAGGTTGAAGTTAAAAGATTATTAGCAAGGCCCACAACGAAGGTATAATAAGAAGTTTACTTGGACTACCGCACTACTATTGTGATTATATACTCTAATTTTTACAAATATGTTTCTTTTAACTAAATTGATTAAGATAAGTGTAACAACCTTCATTCCATAGAGCTCTACTACTGATCAAGCCTTTGCGAATCTCCAAGAAGAGTTAGTAAAATACATTCCCCCTGTACTCCAGATCCTGACACTAATTTCCAGTTGCATTGAGATGTAATGGTCATAGCAATCGAAGCATGTATAGCTAAAAAAACTGACCTAGAAAGTAAGTACTCATTACATTCTATAGTAAAAACCTGAATTGGTGCCAAGAAAAAAAGTCAACCACGAAGAGAAGCGTTTGTTTCCTACAGACATTCAAAATGTTTCATCTATAGATATGGGATGCTAAAGTGCAAAAGATTTCCGTTCATAACCCAACGGTTAATTTAACTGAAAACGCTTATCTTGATGTAACGCTTTCTCCCTGGGGTCATATGGGTCAAGCAATGCGGCGATTAGAAGACGCTGGCAAGAATGGGAGGACAATCTCAGATTTCAGCTACATGATGGTAACGGTCGAACTAAGAACGCAGTAGATCGTAAGTGATTGTCAGATCAGCTGTCACAGTTCCTGATTCATCGTTATCAAACCATCAGACGTAAAACCTACATACGACTGTCCACCATAACCATTCACAGACGACTCATAGAGCGAAATCTACGCTTGTACCCACCACTACGTCACCCTCCAGTCACGTCTTTACATAGTCGAACCAGATTACAATCGTGCTTAACTCGATAAAGTTGAAATGAGGCTGACCGGTGATGCATAGTGCTTAGCGATGTATTCCTCTACCAGCTGTGTCCTGACAATCATCGAAGACATGCCTGGGAGAAGCCCCGAGCAGCGTGACGATCCTGATTTCATTATTGCACGCCACACCGGCGCTCGACCAGGAGTTATGGTATGGGGTGCCATTTTCCTACATATCCGGCCCCCTTTGGTCTTCATTAAATTCATACTTACAACACAGCGGTACATCAACGATATTCTGAGACCTGTTTTGCTACTGTTTTTTTTGCAGTACCCTGGCCTTAATTTTTCTGCAAGATAATGCAAGAACAAATATGGCACGTGTTGCTATGCTTGTCAAATACTTCCTTGGCCAGACAGATCTCTCTGCAATTCAGCAGATCTGGGATATGATGTAAAAGTGACTGCATCTACCATGGAATGTTGATGACCTAGCCATACAATTGGAGCACATTTGGCACGAAATACCACAGGAGACCATCAAGAAGCTTTATCACTCCATGCCACATCGTGTGGTAGCTTACATCCAGGCTAGAGTTGAGTCAAGGTCTTATTGTGCTTGTTACTTTGTAGCTATGTATCTCTGAAAAAAAATCATTCGATTTTTCTGAAATTTTAATCACTTTTTATTCTGTAGACAGTTTTCCAATCAGCCAATTTTTTGTCTTCGCTGGACAACTCCTTCTTGGTGCGTCTTTTTTTGTTATATATATATATATATATATATATATATATATATATATATGTTTATGTATGTGTGTGTGTAAATTTATGTGATATTATTTATATTTAGTGGCAGTTGGCCTAAATAAAGAGCTCTCTCCTTATTATTTTTTGTGTGTAGAGGGAGAATTACTTTTTTCTCGTTTTATTTTATTTAGCAACATTGGCATTCCTGTGACGGTTGTGCTTTTTCCTATCGGAGTAGTAAAATCTATAGAGTTATTAATCATTACCATTAAGAACTGTAAAGTAATAATTAATTCTTACTAAGAACGGAAAAAGGAACAACTCAATTCCTCTCTAGTTTATAAGACTCTGGACTAGAGGAACATCGCATGTTAACTGGCGTGAGGAGCTGCAAATGATAGTTTATTTAAATTTTTGGTTATTGTATAAATTTGTATAATGTGCGGCTTTGATATTAGAATTAAAGTGTTCCTCCTAAGATAAACTATTTATTTGACTTAAAGCCTTTCTCACAATCTTTCAAAAATTCATCCAAAGATTGGAACTTCTTAATGTTTCTAAACGAATATGTTACTGAATTATTTTAAAGATTACACGCATATCGCGTAAGAATCAAAATGTAATTTTTATGTGTGTTACTGACCTATATTTACATATAAGCTCCTAAGTACAATTTAGCTGTATATTAACACCTAATCTTCAAAATATAAGAGTATATGTAAGAGGAAGACATTTTAAAATTAAAATTATTCTTATAAAAGCATCTAAGCCCTACCAATTCTGAAAAAGTAGATAAGAGCAAGATTGTTGTTTTCTTATATGAAATAAATATATTTTAATGGAAATTTTTTGGTTGCAATGATTAATCAAAGTTTAAGAAATGTTTCTAAATTACTTAATGATATTTTTCAAAAGCAAATAATTTTTTAAACAACTTTAAATTGTATTGAAGGCCGAAAGTTTATACAGATATAAGTTTTTAATTTATATTTTTTGGATACTGCTAAGATAATAATTAATAATAGCATATAAATAGCAGGTAATTTTATGACTTACAATAAAATTATTAGTTCGTATGTTTGAAATTTTGTAAAATATGAGCATTGAAAAATGAATAATCAGAAAATTAACATGTGTGATTATTTCTAGTAAGAAGGAATTTAATTAAATACAATATTCATTTAAATAATTCTGCGGGAGGAAATTCTTCTGCAAAGTAGTTTTCCGTCCAAGAACTCAGTACAATTTTTATAAGCATCTCAGTATTATTACATTTTTAATTAGGAATTAAGTTGCAAATAGACTTATTTTCATAGAATCAGAGGTTTACTTTACACCAGACCTAAGAAAGGTAAGATTAAAATATACATTTTTTATTCAAAACATATAGCTTATATAACTGAAAAATATTTAATATCTTTTCTACCAAGCTGTTTCAGAATTTTATAGAAAAATGAGGAATTAAAACACATACATTCATCTTAATATAAATAATATATATCCGTACAATAAATATGCTCATGTTGTAATCTAATGATAAAGAGTTCTTGCATAACAATAAGACTGGAGTATCTTGTTAATTCACAATTAAAAAGCTGAAATGCATATTCGCTGATTGTGCATTCTTTGTAAATGAAATAAATATGAGTAATATGATATTATTTAAATAATAAATTAGTTTGATACATACTTGAAATGTGTTTTTTGCCAGTGTAAAGAGCTATCCTCGAAAGTGTGATAGCTAGAAACCTCTAGAAGTGTAACTATATATATATACATATATATAGAGAGAGTATATAGAGAGAGAAAGAGAGTATATAAAGAGAGTATATAATAG
>BMAW01033525.1:0-23523 GCA_019974015.1 Nephila pilipes | reverse complement strand
ATATATATATATATATATATATATACTAGCTGATACCCGCCCGCTTTGCTGGGCAGACGATAATATTATATTTTGGAACCTATACGTAAGATATCAAGAAAGTTTTCGATTTTTAAACGATAATTATAATCTGAATTTAAAATTTTAAGAAATTGATTGTCTGTAATAATGGTTATCCACGACTTTCAAATATATGAGAAAAGTATTTAATAGTTAATAGTTTATAAATGAAAATGTAATTTATTCAGTAAATCTGTCGTTGAACAGAATTCTGCATCACCCATTAGGTACTGTGTAGTGCGATGCGTTCCCATTATTCTACATGGCGGGTCCCCAGTAGGCCTAAACCATGTAAAAATTGACAACATAAAAATATAAATACATTTTTATACATTTTATTTTATTTTTTAAACCTATTGAATCAATTTTTTTTTGTGTATTACATTTCTATTGTCTTTATTTTGTGTGCATGGCAATTTTTGAGAATGAAAACTACATTTTTATTCTTTATTATATCAATTTATTAATCTTAATTATTACATTCATTATTATTTTATCTTATTCTAATTTTAGAAATAGTTAAATATAAGAAAAATATGAAATAATATGCCTACATTTCCAAAACTTCTCTGTAGACAACATTCTTCGTTCGTTTTTCTGGTTGAAGGATGATTAGATTTTCACTCATTTTATAAATCGACACCAGCTAATTTTAAACTCTGCCCTTGGGCTTTATTGATAATCATTGCAAAGCAAACTCTAACTGGAAATTGCAAACGCTTAAATTCAAAATGATAATCTGATGGAATTAGTGGTATTCTAGAAATGAATACATTTCCCCCCTCATACTTTCCTGTAAAAATAGTCGCTTCTATAACGTTTTTTCTTAGAGTTTTCAATTTGAAAACTCTAAGAAAAAACTGGTGCCGTTACATAATTTAGGAGTATTTAAATTACTCTTACGGTAGCAGCATATCTGGAACTGCAATTGAATAGACAGAATAGCTCTTAAAAATCATAGCATTAAAAATAATTCTGTATTCTGAAAACAATAAAATATCCAGCCATTTTAAAAAATGAAAAACGTTTATTTCCTAGAAAACAAAAGCTAAAAATTGCCAAAATACAGAAACAAAACTTTTGCATGATATTTACATTAGGTTACAATTAATGCGTACATCAAAATAAATATTTTGATAGCTATTTATTTTTTTTTATCAATGACATGAATAACATACCGTTATTATTCATTTGTTAAAAGCCAACTTCAATATCTTCCTAAGATTGCGTTTAGATTTACAAATGTAGTTTATCAATCATTATTATTAATAAAATACTTTTCTCATAAATTTAAAACTTACGTCTAGGTTCCACAACAATAAAAAATTATCGTTTGCTCAGCAAAACCGAAATCAGCTGGCGAGTGAAATCAGCTGGGGTTACCATAGTATAGCTTTTTAAAATTCACAATGCAAGGTCATTGAAATGCTTCGACTTGGCGGTGGAAGATATTTGGTGATATTTCGCAAAAAAGAGCCCCTTCTCCAAAATCTTGCCAATCATCCATCAGCGCTTCAATATTAAATTATTTGATATTTTTCCATTTCGCACGCGCAAATCTTGCAAGTAAACTTAATTGGTAGCGATACATAGTATACATATAAAAAAATATATTCCGTTTGGCGTTGGTCATGTAATTTTTGACGATAAAGTCGCCAAAATGACATAACCGATGGGTAAGAAAAGATTAACCGATGATAACTACATTTTGGTTAAGAATTCCATAAAATCCATTCTTAGTGAGCGTCTACATTGTAAAATGAGTAACTGTACCAAATTTCAAGTCAATCGGTTGCATAGTCTTAGAGATATCGTGATGAGTCAGTCAGTGGTATTTCGCTTATATATATATATAGATATAGACTTTGTTGCTTTGAAATTTGTAACTTTTACCTTTTTTTTTTATATTTCAAACTGCTAGATTCATGATGCTGCTATTTATAAAGAAAATCCAGACGATCTATAAGTATTTCAAAATTAAATTTTAAATTTATTTTTAAATACAAGTGATATAAGTATAAAATACAAGTTTGATTAAAATAAAAGTGTTCCGTTTTGCTAGTTTGGATATTAAAGTTCATTATCTTCATAAAATGATGAATAAAATTAAAGAATACATTTGTATTAATATTTGATTTTAACACTTCTATTTATGGAACTGATAAGTAACACTTTGAAATCCGAATACGGTTTCTTTCGTCTCTCGGCATATTCACTCTACTTCACCTCTAATTCTCCTGGAACGTTTCCTGCAGTTCCGCCACAGATCCTCTTCCAAGTGCCTGACGGCTTTTCAAATGATTTTCCGATCTATCTAAGAAATCGATTCTAAAACTGACGAGCTGACTCAGGTTCTCAGTGTATTTTACCCCGGCGTGGGATGAAGTGACACGGAAAATTCGAGAAAAGTATGCAGTTTTCTTCCAAATCAATATTTAGCCTACTATCCAGAAAACTCGGGAAATATCTATTTATCGTCATTGATGCCAGGATTTAAGCCAAGTTGCCAAATCTGTCACCAATGTTAAGGAGGGGTCAATGCTTAAACATTTCTTGGCTGACTGATGACAACTCTGTAAATATATCTTTATCTACATAAGATACCCTTGTATGGAAGTGTCATTTCATGTTCGTAACAGTGTTGATTGTTTAGGTGATTGATTGTTTTTGATCATTCTTAAATACTTGTCGATTATCGAAATAATTGTTAGAATTTTTTTTATGGAAATTCATTTAATAATATAAAAATTTATTTATTTTTTTTTTTTTTTTTTTTTTTTTTAATCTCTATATTAAATTCTTTAGGAGTTATTATTCATTTGCTGAAATACATTTGCAAAAATGTGTAAATGGCGTTAAAAATTATTATATTCGAATTTTTTTTCCTGTAGAAGAAGGATTGTCTTGTTTTCAAGCTATGTGCTGTTAATATAAATTTAGATATTCTTTCTGATTATGTATTTCATCCCAAAGCATAATTTACTCCGTTAATAAGGTACAAAAATTTATATTTTCATGATCAAAACACATTTTCACATACAAATCACATAGTCTTTATTTCCGTTTTATTATAAAAAAAGAAGATTTCACAATGAGAAAAAGCCTGTAATTGTAAGTCATTACCTGTATCCATCCCTTGGGGAGCCTGTAACCCCTATAGGGTGCATCCCCAGGTGGTGGATAGAGGAATTTCAACTTCGGGTGGTAGAAGGGAAACGAAATACCTTCCGCGGACCAACCTCTAGAGTCAATGGCAACACATTTTCCATTAGAAGTCAATTTGAAGATATAAATCAAGCTACCGTGTACGGGGCAGCCGACGCGTCTGGTTCTACAGTGCGGGAACAACATGAGAAATATTCTACGAATAAAACTCCTCGAATATTCTACAGTTAAACAATGAAGGAACACTCAAAAAGAAAGATTAATTACTGAGAAGTATTGGAAAATGATATTCATATAGCCTGTCCACAAGAGACATGGCTGAATCACATGATCCAGTTTTATGTCAAGGGATACATGACGATATGAAAAGATAGAACAGATAGGAGTTTTCTGATAACAGACTCTATAGTGAAATTTAAATGCGCCCCAGGAGGCCTGTAACACAGAGGTACAAGCACTAAAACTTTTCACACCCAAATGCTCTCTTGTCTTGGTTAACGTATATGACCCAGATAAATCCCACATAAACTATGACTCTTTCGATGAAATATATAACACTCAAGATGATAATGTATTTATGTTGGGTGACTTTAACCTTTTGAAGACGGCGGGTTTTGTGAGGAAAAGGCCCTTAAAGACGGCGCTTTAGGCTATGTTTACTTCCCCCTTTTTTATTGCTGATTGATGGCACCATACATAGGCGTACAAAAGAAGCAGAATAGTTGCTGATGTCAGCAGTCAATGGGGATATTCGTGGCTTAGAAAGTCCCTAAATACAAATAGTCTCCCTTTCTTAGAAAAACTTTTTTTCTTGGAGAACTCAATGTAGTAATTACGATTTCCGTTCAAGAAAATTTGTGGAATTTATATATTTTATTTTTTAAAAAAGAAATTATTTCTTAACAATTTAAGCTGCTTTTCACCTAGATTTCTTCTTCAATATTATTAAGAGCATTGAGAGAAATAGCACAAAACAATGATGATAATATAAAGCATTGCACAAAAAAATGAAACGCTTATTTCATTATAGACAAAGGTACACGTAATAAACTAAACCAAATTTAATTAATATTATTCAAGTAAAATTTATTTATATTTTGATTTTCAGTAAATTCATTAAAATAGATATAAAATATTTTAAATTTATTTTTAATTCTTTTAAAAGCAGGAATTTGATACACACCTGGTGTTAAAACATAAAATAATCAAATTAGAAATAAGAAGTAAATAATATGATTCTTCATAAATTGCACGTAATTATAATCAGTAATACAAAATAAAATAAAAAGCAAAATTACTGATGGTGTCTCTTGATGTTATAATGTAAAATTAGGACTTTCTCCAATCGATAATGAAGTAAGTTTAATAGCTCTTATAAGTATTCACAGTATTTGTATGACAATAGACATATCATCGTAAAGAAACTATGTTTTTTTGGAAACTTCATTATTACTTAATTTATAATTGTTTTTCTCCTTTAGAACATGCCAGAGAAATCTTATAAATTTAAGCCCTCTTAAGAATTTTCTTATATATCTTCCATGAAGGAATGAAAGGTTTGATGTATAATTGTCATTTTTTATTGTTCCATAATCCATTATATTGTGATACATTAGAATTCATAATACTGAATGAATCCTAAGATTAAGTCTAAATTTTATTAACAAGCATTTTTCAAAAATTAAAACTTTATTTTTCTTTAATCTAATTCTTCCTGTATATGCTGAAAATTATGATAAAATATTCACTGTGGCAAATAAATGAGATGAATAAAAAGCAAAACCATAAAAAAAGGTGTTTCGCATTATGCTCGTAAATGTGAGTATCCTAAGGCTATGAATGTTGGCCTTTGTTAAATAGTGCCACATTGAAGTGTCCACATGTTTTTATCGGAAAAAAGGTGACGATTAGGTGTTCCAACGTGTAGCAGAGCTGATACGCATTAAATCACAATCCTTACGTTGCCGTGGTGTGGAAATTAGAAGTGGACGCTCTAGCTCGGCTATCGTTCTCGTTACTTGATTGTCATTTAAATTACGAGGTCCGTCTTATTACTTTGTCCCTTATGTTACTTGTAAATGAAATATTAATAATTTATCAGTTTACCTACGTGTTCCTAAAAATAAATTCTTTAAATGCACATAAGAAATTTAAAATTATATTTTTCCAACAGTAATAAATGTTTTCATTAGTAAAAAAGAGGAAATGCTTTGAATTTTTAGAATACGTGTAGTAGAACACAAACAATAAGCTGATATCGAAGAGAAAATATTATGACTGCAACCATTTTTAAGTTGCCGAGGAGCTTCACGTATCTCAGTAATCTTGTTTATATAAAAGGAACATACGATTCTTATTTGTACTTAATAGTTTCTCTTGCAAGTAATGACAACATACTGGAGTTTCTTACCTTTTTTTCAATTTTCGTACAAAAAGATATTTTCTTAACCTTTGGATAATCCTTACTTTTTATTTAAAATTTCAAAAGAATTGCATAATATTGCTTGAATTCTAAGATTACTGCTCTGATTTTTGTGTGATAATAAACTGATTTTTGTATGTGATTTTGTGCATATGGTAGAGCCAAAGCCAATACTTTCCTACGAAGCCAACTCTTTCGATCAACATTCAAAATAATTACAAAAATATTTCCTTCTCAACGCACAGACTCCTCTGTCGGTATAGAAATAATTGACAACAATTTTTCTTTACTTTCTTCAAAACGAAGGAAAACTTTAGCTTCAAATATCGTTTTTTCCCTCCGTTCACTTCGTTTGGACAGTCCCATAAGTGACTGGGTCCTTTTTGCATTATCTCTCAAAATCTAACACAATATCAGTTCTCTGAACGGTTATTTTCATTTTCCCGTTAATGTTTGCAAAGTAGAAGGCCTTCTTTTAAAATGGTCGGCATAGTTTCTATTTCTCCTATGTCCGACAATGTAACAGAAAAGGAAATGCATTTTCTAAAGCTTTATTATGGAAATAAGTGGAAGAACCACGAAAGAATAGTTTTCCGGCTACATGAAAGCAACCTTGAAGATTTACAAGAAGGCAGATATGCATTTCTAGGTTTTATTACACCAAAAAGGCATTTGATAATCAATAATGACCAAAACCTGAAAGAATCAACAATAATCAACAGGGAGAAGCATTCTTTGTCGATATGAAAGATTTTACAAGTTGTTTTTCATGCTCATTTACAAGAGTTATTTGATTCTCTATTCAGAATTTCAAATGTTCAATAGCCTTAGAGCTCACCCGAACATTCCTTTTTTTTTTGTACTATCGTATATAAAAAGTGTGACTCATGAATAAATAGGCGAGAAAAAAAAAAGAAAAAGAACACATTTTTTTTTATTTCAATGTTTCAAAAAATCAGGAAATCCAACACTGTAGAACTTTTAAAGTATAATATATAACAAAAGCAAAAATTTCATAGTTGCTTCTAAGGTTTTTGAATAAATAGGGGAATTTTTCTTATGCTAAAGAATTCGTAATATTCATTTCCTACAAATTTGAAAGAAAAAAATATCGGAATTAATAGTTTTTGTTTCGAAGTCTCAACTTTTATACATCAATTGTCATAATAAGAGAAGTCGGAGTTAGTTTCTTGCTTTTATAAATTCGAAAGACTACAATGTACAGTTTTAAAAATCTATAACAGATATTTCTGTAATTTTTTTTTCTTGCAAATATTTTTTCTTTTTTTGTTGTTTATACACGATTAAAAAAAGTTTTTTTTTTTTGATGTTTCGATATAAAATTCTTAAAAATTGTTTTTCAATAAGCATAACTTAAGATAACAGTAAAAATACGCTTCTGTACAGCAATACATTGTGTAATTATGCACAAATTTTCATCAAAAACTGAATGCAAAAATTACTTCAAATTCTCCACAAATATATTTTAAGTAGTTTTACAGGTATAAAAGTTAATAAAAATGTAGAACTAAGGTATTTTTAAATCTGCAAAATGCATAGCAATACGTGTATTAGTAAAAAAAATTAACCAGCAAAAATTGTAGTTGCATATATGTTTGTCTCTTCTGTCCTTTTTCTTACTACAGAGTTTTTAAATATGCAATTAAAAAAATCACTTTCAGTGACACATGGTACAGCGGCTCCTTTTATCACATTATTTCCTGTAAAAGGTAAAATTGTCGCTTTATGGGTTATTTGTGGGTCGTTCCAGATTATTTTATTTTGTTCTTCGGAGACAACCTCATCTTCAACCTCTGGACTCAAATTTAAAGATTGATTTAAATAATCTTCCTCATTTTCTAACTCACAATCAGAATTAGAATCATCAAAAATTTCATCTTCTAAATCAGCTAAAACTTTCTGAATCTCTTCCGTGGTAAGTCCTCTTTTACGTTTAGGCATTTTTTTTTTTAAAAAAAATCAAATTAATTTAAAATGAATTGATTAAGTAATCGAGATGACAAAATCAGTTACAAAAATAACTATTCACTCACCGCTAGTGAAAATTTGAGTATAAAGGAAAAAAAGTGGGATTCTTAGGTAAGGGTGAAAGAGGAAGCTCTATCCCCCTCCATTCTGAATACAAAAGAAACCGGTCAAGCAGATGATGTTCCGGGGCTATAATAGGCCTCATGCTGATTCGAAAACTGTTTAGAGGGGAAAGCATTGCTTGGCCGCTACATCGGTCAGCGTCGTCTTTTAAGGGTATGTTCTTTTTGGCCTATAGATCGGCCAGCCGTCCTCAAAAGATTAATGCGAAGAGTCCTACTTCGAGATCAAAAGACTTAGATGCAAATGGCCAACAAGTGGATGATATCCTAATGTACCTATCAAGAACAACTGGCACAGAATCACCTCTGGACCTGACAACTGTCAGCCACGAGATACCACACCTGTGTAACTGGATAGTTATGGAAAGTATGATGAGTGATCACGACCTATTATCACCTCCCTAAACATGCGGATAGAGATTCCTGATCAATCAAGAGAATCTTGTAATTTCAAGAAAGCGGAATGAACTGTCTTCAACAGCTTATTAGATAATCTAAGTAAAAATGAATCCCAAAATGGGAATGAATGTCTAGGCTAGAGGCGTTTTACTAAAAACATTCCTAAAGTGGCAAGAGATACATACCTGAAGGAAAACGGAAAAATATATGGATACCTTACTGGAAGGTTCTCAACATCTACTCCTTGATGAAGAAAAGAGACAATATAAATGAACAATTTAAAAAAGAAAGCTCAACTTTGAATAGGGAAAGACTAGCTGAAGCCACTAGAAAAGTTGAAGAAGAAATAGCAAAAGGAAAAAGCTTAAAATAGGTTGAATTCTGCAACACCTTTAAACCTAGAAAAATTGCTAAACACTGGAGAGTTGTCAGTGCCTTAAATTAGAACTCTTCTAGTCCAAACGCCATTGTCTCATCTTCTACAGTCGTAAACACAAATAAAGCAGCAGCAAATGCTCACCCACTACTCAAACATCAGCAAGTTAAAATTAAATAGGGAAAATAAATCTATGGATAAAGAGGCTAGAAAATTACTATTAGAGGCAAGAACATACACCAATGAAGATCTTTGTACTTCGGCTATTTCCTGCCATGAACTTGAGACAGCAATAAGGCACATCGATGGAAGAGAATCCTCTGGGGGTGACCTCATTTTTGGTGAGATGGTGAAGCAGTTTGGATAGATTGCCGCTGAATGTCTACTAGATATAATTAACACATCTTGGAAAACGGGAAAACTTCCCAAAGCATGGAAATTTTCCATTATTATCCCTATTCTTAAACCAGGAAAATCTACAACTGAGTGCAAATATTGCAGACCCATTGCACTAACGAGTATTCACTGCAAAATCATGGAACGAATAATACACACCCGAATCATAAGCTAACTCATAAAAACTAAGATGTTGAATTTTTATCAAACTACTTATACAAAAAATCACGTCACCGAGGATTAACTCTTATACTTTTGCCAATCGTGGCTTTCAGGAGAAATCCACACAAAGAATTCTAGCTGTTTTCCTAGATATGACATCTGCATTCGACACTGTGTGCAGACAAAAACTCATCGAAATAGCATATGAACATGGTATTAGAGGCAACGCTCTAATATAGCTGACTTTTTAAAGGAAAGAAAGAGTAGAATTAGATGCAATAGAGCCTATTCCAAGGACAGAAGAACAAGAGCTAGAGTACCTCAGTACTCTGCCCGCTGAATTTCCTTTTATATGTTAATAATATAAACCAGCATTTGGGCAAGAACACCAAGATTGCTTGCTATGCAGACGATATAGTAATCTGGCATACGGAAAATTATCTGAAAAAAATCTGAGGCGTCCATAAATCTATTCCTAAAAGGTATCTTACTTTGGTCAAGAAAGTTGAACTTAATGAGCATCTCTCTTAAAACCTGCTGCACTATTTTTCTCCACAGATAGGAAACATAGCAAATTCTTTAGACCCACCATTCTATTGGATAGTGTGCCAATTACTTAGGCAAATAATCCAAAATATCTGGGTGTAATCTTGGACGCTGAACTGTGCTTCAACAAACACCTAGAAAACCTGCTCCAACACAGCAGAATTCAAAATAGCCTATGCGGCACAAATTGGGATACAAACCCAAAGACACTAACAATTACTTATACTGTGGTGATCAGGCCCAACCTTGAATATGTAGCACTGATTTGGGCACATTCTTCTGAAACAGTATTGAGTAAACTCGATAGAATCCAGGCAAAAGCTGCCAAAATCATACCTGGAGCTGTCTCATCCACCAACAAGATTAAGGTAGAAAGAGAGTGTGGACTCTAACAGAGAAGAAAATGTCTTACAATTAAGTTAACAAATAAGACCAAAAGCAGAGATACAGAGCACATCTCCAGAAGGACCTTTGAGAAATGGAACAGTAGATCAAGACTTAAGATATCGTCTACTTTGAAATATGATAATGAGATAATAGAAAATGTTGACCTCAAACATGATTCTCATAATGTTCTTCAGGAGCTCATTCTACTGTCCTATATACCAAAATACACAACAAAATAAAACTAAACCTTATGTAACCTGCACAAAAAATGAAAGTGAAGATATATTCAAGGCTAAAGGGATCAGAACAATAGAGTCATGTTTGTGTGCAGATTTGATACAAATATACACAGGCTTTTTATTAGATAATACCATCCTTAAGGGCAGAGCTGGAATTCATTCTACCCTATTAGATGATACAACCAGTCTTACAAGGTATGGAGTGGGAAACATTGCTTAAAACTTAACATTTGAACTAATTGCTATCCAAGAGGCCTTGAGGGAATACGTCAACTTAAATGATGCAGGTAGAGCAAGAAAACTAGTAATCTTTTGTGACTCCAAAGCTGCTCTTGAGGCGATTCTACAGGGACGTTCAAGACTAAAGCAAATTGTTCATCGACTCCTTGATACAATAACTGGACCAGATGCGGAAGACATGCACTTTACAGTGGATACCTGCGCATGTAGGGAATCGTTGGGAATGAGGCGGCTGACGAACTGGCCAAAGTAGCATAAACTCTTAACCCCTTACCTGCCGAGGAAAACTAACGAGATGCGCTCCCCAGTGCCACCGTTTTTCATACAGGCGCGCGTAGTTATGCGGTGTATTGGAGGAAAAAAAGAGTTGCGTTTTGCAACATAAAACCTTTTTACTTTCACAGAAAAATGAAAAAAAAAATGTACAAAATTTAAAGTATAAAATAACAGTGTAATCAAATAGATGTTATAAGTTATCTGCTGTGTCATATTTCCTAAAACAAGGTTGAACACATAAACCAACATCACATTCATTGCATTGATAGCGAGTTTCACGACGAACTTTTGCTTTTGAACAAACAATACATTTTCTCGATGCATTTTTCTTTGATGGTACTAAGTCCGGAAAGTGTCTACCAGTAAGTCGTAAAGGACAATCGCTTTGTAACTTCTGTCGTTTAGCAGATCGTGGTGTGGTAACATGGAATTTTTCTAATATGGGTTCCACCAAATTCATTCAGAAATTGTAATTGTCAATGTTTGGAAGCTTCTTTTTCCGTAAGATGAAGGCATTCCAAATAGCCATATCCAACAGGTGGCGAAATATTGTTATATAATACCCCTTCTGTCTTCTTCTCTTCTGTAAATTTTTTGTATCCAGTTGTACCCAACGTCGGGCGTCTTTCAGAGAATAGTCGCAATCAGAATCCTCTTCATCTGACGTAATATCATATTCCGACGTTTCTGATCCTGAAGATGATATAAAATAATCACCTAAATCACTCTCATCACTGTCAGACATTTTCGCAAAAAGATCTCCTATTTCGCACAATAAACGAAAACGGAAGCAAAAGAAGAATAAAAAAAGCACGACCTACTCAAACAGAAACAGAAGCAAAACTGCACAGCTGTAACTTTCCCGTTTCAGAAAAATCCCCCTTATCAATACCCTACCCCTCTTCTATGAAATAAGAAAATCCGTTTCAAACCTTATCAAGGTCATTTTATGACATTCCAAGGTCGTGGGAGTAGTTTTCTTTATAGCAGCTCAATGCAAAGGATCGTACTTCGGAAAGGCGTATATATACGCCGGCGGCAGTGAACGCATCGGTTGAGTGAGGCGTATATATACGCCGGCGGCAGTTAAGGGGTTAATCTTATCAATTCTTATCTTGTCACCTAAGATAGTGCAAATAACATTGCAAGATACAGACTGAGAGAGAAATCTATCAAGAAGACCAATCAAATTTGCGAAACTAATGTAAGCAGAGAAATCATAAAATTCTTACTAGACTTAGAACTGGTCACCTCGGTGGCCTTAAAATTATCGCATGGCACCAGAACTTACAAGAAACGCAGAAATTTTCCCGAGGAAGAACTTTCTTTTGAACACGTCTTCACATTCCCTTCAGTTCTCGCCTCTGTAAATGTTGGGAGAATTCTCTTTCGATAGAGAACTGTACTATGATAAGATTGTGGAGCTTGCGGGAACTGTAATACATGCACATGGATCCATATAACGACTTCTATTTGGACACGACACCAACCAACCTATAGCCATAAAGTTAGAATATAAATTAAATATTTATGTTTGTGCTAATAAATAACATTAGATTATAATAATAAAGATTATGTGGATAAATTTATAGTAACAGATATATGAAAATATTTTCGAGGAATTTATGTTTGCTAGCATAAGCTTTATTTTTTTCTGTGAAAATGCAATACATGATGTTTGTAAAAGAATATCTGAAATTAGAAGAGCTAATGTTATAAATCTAAAAGAGCTATAGATTTTTTGGACAAATTTAACTTACCCTTAATAGCTTGTAAAATTATAAATGTTCAATTCAACCACCCGTAGAAATACGTTCGATGTCAAATTGATAATATAGCTCATTTGCACTTTTACAGCGCGTTTGATGTTACTGTTTAAATGGCTGCAATTATTCGCTTTTACAGTTCATTATACCACTGTTGGGGGGGGGGAACATTTTAATTTCCATGTAGCCACAAAGAAAAACGCACAATGAGTACAGTCAGAGCCTCTTAGATTAGATGTAAGATAATCATCTTCTTGGCAACCGGTCCACTGTAGTAGTAATTTTTCATTTAAATATTCGCTAATATATAAAATAAGTCCATATTTAAGCGTGTCTAGCGATAAAGTGACATTTCAAGCAGTTGTAAGTTTAACCGACAAACTGTTCACAGATAGCGCACGGCAAACCTTAAACCAGAGTACGATTCACAAGAGTTTAGTTTGTTTTGTGTCATATAATATTTTTAAAGAAATTCAGCCCATTCTTTTTTCTGGAATCCACTGTAACTTGTATTGTTTATTTGGATATGTAGTTATCAGGTTTAGTTGTTTTAACTGTTAGAAGAAATACCTGGAATTTGTTCAGTTATCGATCAGACATCGTTTGTATTTATGTTAGAGCTGATCACATTGAACATTTATAATTTTATAAACTTTAAACTGATATTTTTAATTTAATTTGTCATTAAGGTTTATAAATTCTTTAAGTTTGAAACAGTAGATCAAAGTTGGGATTTTCTTTTGTAAGCTTCTTGTGTTATGATTTATACAAAATGTTTGACTACTTTGTACTCGTATACGAGGCCGGAAGAAAAAATACCCGTGTTTGAATCAGAGAGTATAGCTAAGATAAATAATTATAATCATTGCGTACAATCATCTATTATTCGGCGGTAAAGCAAATATACAATGATTTTTAGGTTATCGTTTCGATTTGGAATTAATTGCAGCCGAAGTAAAATTTTATTGTTTCTGTGTCGTATTGTTCCCTTCGATGAGACCTGAATTCAATCCTATACATTGGGAACCAAGCATTAATTAAACTAATGAGGTTTTCTTATGAATCTGCTCTGAAGAAGGTGAAGAAAGTAATCTTATTAGCCTGAAAGGTTAAGGAGACGAATTTTTGAAATACGAAAAACATCGTATGTATTGATTTAAAAAAACAATTAAACAATCAATGAGTTACTGTGGTTGACAATCAATGTATCACTCACCGATTAGTTAATTCATTGGATAATCAATTAGTTAATCAATAATTTACTCCATACCCATTTTCATTCGTAACATGGGTGATTTTCAATAAAATCCCATTCAATAATTTTTATTGCAATATATATTTCAGGAAACATCAATAAAATAAAATTAAATTGTACTCATTCTATCTTGTTTAATGGTGCTTGAAAAAGCAATAAAATACAATGTAGATTTATATTAATATTTTTTTGAAAAAAAAGACAGACTGGAATTGTCTAACAAAATAGTATTCTTAAAATAACATATGGGAACGCATGATACTTTGATGTTGTTCAATAAGAATGAAATCCTTATAAAACATTTATTTATAAAAACATGAATATGAAATGCAATTGAAGAATAGATGTGGAGCTTCTTTAAATAAAGGGTTGTTCTAATTTTATTTAAAGAAATGTAAAAACAATGTAAAAATATCACAATTTATTTTATTTAATATATTTCTTTTGAGTTATGACAAATTCCCTTGGGTTTGTACTGCATTCCTTTCCAAAGAATAATTAATTTTTAATGACATTTTTATCGTTATTAAGTTATACAAAGGTATAAAGATTTAGTGTTTGTAAATATTGAATTACTTAATCAACTGCTTCTTTTCATAAACTTCATATAAAATTCAAAAATAGCTGTTTTCATTTTTGCGAGAATACGTTATATTTATTCTCAAGCAATTGAATGCTTTTGTTAAAATGAAAAAGTAGAAATCAATAGTGTAAAATGATTAAAGATATGGTATCACGAATGAATGTTTCAAGACTACAAATTTCTGTAAAAATCTCAAAAGAAGTCTGTTTTAATAAATTTCAACATATTGAACGAAAACAAGCAAACATATTTTTGGTTAATTACTTACAAACCTATTTGTAGTTTTTTCATCTAAATAATTATTTAGAAATTTTATTTACCTTTAGATAGTTTTTTAGAATAATATCACACACACACACATATATATATATATATTACATATATATATATATATGTGTGTGTGTGTGTGTGTGTGTGTGTGTGTGTGTGTGTCTGTGTATGTGTTCGTTTGTATGTATATTAGCAATAGAAATTAAATAAGTTATACAATGAAAAAAAAGCTATCTAAACTTGCTTTAAAATTTCAGGATTTGCTAGAAATAATGTTTTATGCTTATTGAGAAATTATATATAAAAACGCTGTTTAAGGAACAATAGCTTACTATAGAAATTAACAGTAATTTTCTATGGGAACTTGTCATTTCCGATACAGCATATGATTAATAGTATAGTATTTGATTAATTACTAAACTCTTATATTTATGATACTGCATAACTAATGACAAATCAGAAAAATAACAAATTTATGTTTTTTAGCACTATGAATATGATTATGAGTGTCACTATGTTTTAAATTAAATCATTTTTATTAAAATATAAATTTTTTTCTAAGAAACAATATTGATGTAAATAAATGAATATGTATTATTTTTATCAGAAACCATTTGAACATGAGAGGAAGCAGTTTGAAGAACATTCAACATGCACAAATGTGTTCTGACCGCAAACGAATATATAAAGGAAAACAGTAGCAAATGTAACACTTTATACATAGTTAACATCAATACACCAATCAAAATAAAATATATTAAATACTTTAATATATTAAAATTATTCAACTAATTAAATGGTTGAATTACTATAAAGTAATAGTCTAAGATATAAGAAACATTTGAATATTAGAATGAGAAACACTTCAATTTGGCTTTTAAATAAAATAATAGGCCATGTTGAACAACATATTCCATACATCTTTTAGTTAGTTGTCAGTCTATAACGTTTGTTATATATATATATATATATATATGTGTGTGTGTGTGTGTGTGTGTGTCTAATTCTTACTAAATTAATTACAGTACATAATTATATAATGAGGAAATGTTTCTTTTAAATTTAATTCTTTTGAAAAGATTTTTTCTGTTACTTATGTGCATGACACTGTCAGAAGTGTTAAGTTACTTTTTTAAAACAAAATTATTTATTTCCTGTGAAGAGCATGTATATCGTAAAAATAAAATTTTGTTCTAAATATCTATGTATTTTTCTTAACAAGAAATGTAGAAGAAAGAAAATCAGTAAAAAATAAAAATTTAAAGTTCAAATGAAAAATTACAAAATAACGTGGGACGTCTTTTTAAAGCGTTTTTTTTTTCTTTTGTATAAATATAATATATATGAATATATTTGTCAAAAAAATTTATAACTAGTACTATATGTTAGCATACACAATTAAATTATGGGTAACAACAATTACTGTTTTATTTAATATGGATAAATATGTATTTAATGAACTGTAGATCATATCAGAGGATATTTCAGGACTCTAACATGCAGTTCAACTTGTTTGTTAATCCTAGAGTGAATTTTAATCATTAAAAAAAAACAGGTTTAAATTAAGAGTCTCGACTTTGAATTAATTTGGAACTTCAGAGGATTTATTGCTAGAACAAATTAAAACATAATAGAAAATTTAACCAAAGAAATGTATTGTAGCAGTTATTTATGCTGAACAAAATTTCTTCTATCCAAATACATGCCAGAATCGAAGTCAAATTAAGATTCTTTTTGAAATAGTTCATGATTTCTCAATTATTTTAGAATTATAAGAGATTTTACTCTATTTTATGTTCTTTCTTAAATTTTGTTTTTCACATAAATAAAAAATTAATTCAAAAATATTTAGATAAATTCCTTTGAAATTTATATTTGAACTTTATTTAAACCATTTTCAGGAAGTTAATATAAATATTGTAATTTTATAACATAAATATATTCCAAAACAAAACTCATTACCTATGAAATAAACACAAGTAAATACACTTGGAAACTGTATTATATGTATTCTATTTCTAATTATATTATTTCCAGATTAGAAGAGCCACAAATATAATACTATTAGGTAAATAAATGTTTATTTAAGCGAAGATTGAAAATTCAAATGATTTGGATTCCATGTTAATATGCCCAATTCATTCATTTACACTTACTCGATAAAATCGGGCCTACAAAAAGAACGTATTACATTAGACTATATATTATAAATATATGGTAACAAATACTGGGGGTTTGCAACACTTTAAATTGATATTCTTATTGCAAAAACATAAAATAAGTATTTTAAAGGTAATATTTATTCTAATTTATATTTTTATATTTAAATTCTGTAAAGTAAATGTGTATTTTTATATGCAGTATTTAAACATTTAAGTTCAGAGACACTATCTCTATTTTCCAGAATTATGTTTCATTCCAACAATTTATATATATGTTAATCTTACATTATAAAAAACATTGTTTTATATATCAATTACTAACTTCTACATAATGCTTATTCCCCTAATGCAAAGGAACATTCAAATTAAGCTACATTATGTGTCAAAATTAATGTCCCTATAGTAAATCTTGAATTTCAGGTTGGATTCAATATCAAGGAATTGAATAGAAATGCATGTCTTTGTGCACAGATATTATGACTTATTAATTATGTCACGTGACTTTCTTTCAAGTTGAAAGCAAACAAACTTCACGTCTACTATTCTATTATATTTGAGTTATTGATCACATTTCAATTTAGACTCAAAGGAAGCTGTTTTCCCGAGATATAACTCAGAAATGGTAATAATAGGTGCAAAAGATAATTAAGCCGATGTTACATACAATGGTCGTTGATTTGTAATTTGTTGGCAATTGTAATAATTCTTCTCCCGTGTTGTAGGTTGTCAAACAAATATCATTCAAAAAACAATAACATTTCATATTGTTTTTCGTATATTACATGATTTTACCATTTTGATAATAAAGCTGTAGAAGTTAAATAATATAAGTTCATACTTGTTGTAAGAAAAAATTATAATTCCTATCAAAATTTTCTATGAAAAAAGTTTAAAAAAATAAGAAAAGAGATAATCCTTTATTGTTCCATCTAATATTTGTATGCGAATATTTGTGTGCCAATGAAAGGATAAACAACATTTTGTATGCCAATAAAAAAACATCTGGATCACCAAATTGTCATAGAGAAATTTTATGGTCGCTGAAAAGCATCTTTCTCTCTCTGTTTAAAGTTTGTTTGCCTTAATTTCAAGAGGTGCTCCTTTGAAACAGTAAGCAGCTGAAGCAGCAAAATCAAAAAACATAAATCAACTTCTTAATGGTTCTAAAAATAACAAAAATTATTAATACAGATATTTCCACTTTGAGAGACTGCAAGTATGTACTCTCTTCAGACAAGCAAAAAATATATTGGAGCCCACTGAAATGTTAAAAGTGCCTGTCATCAAAAAATACTTGTACCTGAAAAATGTAATTGAATCTAGAACATTATTGTGACTAAAGTCATGTAGCTCTAATCTTTTTTACACTACAATAACCAAAGAAAACATCGAAAAGTCAGCATTCAGAGGACTAAGCCCATGATGGTTGAAAAAAAACCAGCCATCTCAAGAATGTAAAACAAATCTGAATGCCAATAAGAAGATCCCCATGCTAAGAAATAATTTCATTTTATTATTCAGTCCGTTTGTAAATAAGATGTCTTTTTAATGAAATACTGTATTTCCTCTAGATAAACTCTTAAAATTTTAATGTGTTAATTTATATATATTCATAATATCCTATCATCTAAGGATATTTAGTTCATTATCTATTCATCTATTATCTCCAGTTTACAAACCGAGCTTGTCTGTAGTGAAAATACAAGAAATGTTTCCATTGATTGTTGAATAGGATACGTTCATTTTAATTTTATTTTCTATCTAAATTTATGATATATGACCACATCATTAGGTAATATCATATATTATTATTATCTACTGAAATAGGTTGTATGGTTTTTACGAATATCGAAAAAAGATTTGCAAACGTTTTATTTTTGCAAATTTAGTTTGGCACATTGCACCAAGAATTTTTAAATGAAAATTGCATAAATGTTATTATTACATGTTGATGAAATGTGCAAAAATATAAAATTAGTTATTAATATTTTGAATTAAATAAATTTTGATTATATGATATGAGTCTCAAAACCATGTTTTACACACAAAAAAAAAAAGTATTTTCTGTTATATAAAGTTGAAAAAAACAAAGTTACTTGAAAACTTTTTTTTAAACATTTTTATGTATTCCCAATTTCATTTTAATAAAATAAACGAATTTACTAATTTAATTATAGCTATTTGTTTTTAACAGTGGTAAGAAATATGTAAGAAAGAAATAATTTACTGCTTCAGTAAATATATTCATCCTTAGTCACAAGGTGGTTGACCTATTTACAAAAAAAAAAAAAAATAACACAGTAACATATTTATTTTTATATGTTTGAGAAATACAAACAAGGATGTTACACAAGCATTAATTTTCCATTTACTTTTCTTTTTGTTACTTGATTAATTAATCAGTGATTTAAACTCATTAAATTTTATTCTATTTTACACTAGATTTGAATATGATGCCACATATATCTATATTTCTACTTTTCCCGAAGTTTTCATGTTCAAATCTAAATCATTTTTCAATTTGAAGCTTAATGTTATAATATACAATATATAGGCAAGGAACAATTATTTGACTTTAGTTGATATCTTGGAATCATCAAGAGGTCATAACTTGTTTTGTTTTCATTTGTATACATCTTATTGTTTACGCATAGTATTCTAACATCTTGGTTAGGCAATTAATTTTTTCTCTCAGACGTACTTTGAAAAATATATTAAATATGATTCACTATATGTTAGCTAATTTGAGATTTAATAGAAAGAGAAGAAATTCTCTATGAGGTAATAATAGAATCAAGAAAATTATAATGAGCGATTGAAACACTTTTTTATATTATTTTAATATAAATGTCAAAACTGTGATTTAATATTACGTTTTAATTTTGTGACTGAAAATTAAGTTTTATACATAAAAATGAAAGCCCCGCATTATATTGAAGCCTCGTATTGTAGAAGACTGCTTTACGTATTTGTAGTTTCGTTATGTTTTTCATTTCTTTGAAAAACATTTGTATCGCTTTGTGCATTATGTGTAAAATAATATGTATTTTTGTAATCTTTAAGATATCAGCTTCTCATTTGTATACTTTTTACTGTATATAATTTTTTTACATTTCAGATATTTCCATATTTGTTTGTAAAGTCGTATATGTTCATTGCGTACCGCTTATTCTTGACTTTACCACCTAGAAATTACTTTCATTCTTTTTAATTTGTTGGGTAGCATTCTTTTTTTGTTTCATATAAATATATGTATATATATATATATATATATATATATATATATATATATATATATATATATATATATATATATATATATATATATATATATATATAATTTCAATGAGAATTATAAAATTAAATGATTAATAATTCCAAACCAATTTTAAAATACTTATTTTGTTGCTTTACTTTAAAGTTGTTAGATGCGTCTATCGTACTGTAAGTTTTTATTTTTTAATGTGAATTTGATTCTTTAGCTAATATTTAGATTATTTTTAGATTAAGTACTAATTAGCATGAATATAGAAAAACTAAACCGCTAAGTATTTTAGATTTTATTAAAGAAAAAACTGTTATACCACCTATTCAAACACAACTATTGAATTTGTGCTATGGATATACTATTATATATATATATATAAATACAAATGTATGGATTAAACTATTATCCTAATCGCAATTAATAATTTATATCATATGTAAAATTTCTGCTTTATTATGTATGATATAGGGTGATATTTTCTTCAAAAATTAAACTGATATTTTACTCATTTCAGGGCATCCTAAAAAATGGCAGAAATTGGAAGTCCTATCTTTAAAATTTAATAATACTATTTTCTTAAAGGCCTTTCACTTTTAAAAACATTTCACATTAATTACCGAAAATAATATTCTCTCGCCAATTTTAACATGAAAAGTAATTTAAAAATCTTTTTTAATTACAGGATTTGAAATTGTCATGTTGTTTCCGAATTCAATTAAATTCCGTGTATTACAAAGTTTTAAAGACATTTGGAATAGAGGTGTAATTTTGACAAACATTTTATAGAATAAGATAATTAATCTTTTTAAAATCTGTTTTTCTTAGAACTGTCTTCCATGTAACTCAATGAGTTGTGCTTCAATCTGTTTTACATAATACAATATTTTAGGAAATATAAAACTATACAATCTACTCTTAGGAAGTATAAAACTTACACTACATAATCGGAAGTATATTCTGAATGATTTGTGATCAAAATAATTTCTCAAAGCAATCTTGTTTGTGATGAATCCCGAAAAAAACGGTATCTGAAAAATTAGATCGCGCTATCTCTCGCTCTTTTTTCCTCCATATTTAATATTCAAAATCCAAAAACTAAACCAAATAAGTTGTCTAAATATTTTCTTATTCGATAATTTTTTAAGAAATATGATTTATAAATGCATTAAACATTTATTTTATTATCTTTGTAAAATATTACGTTGCTCTTCAGGAAGAAATTAATGTCTATACTCAATTACGTACCTCGGAAAGAAAGCCAAGAATATTGTTTTTACTTAAAAAAGGGAAGGATTCTCCAAAGTTTGAAGGATAAAACTACTTCTGTATGCATTTGTAAATGAGACATTCTAACAAAGAAATAAAAACATTTGGAATAATTATTTTTGTAATAAGTAATGTGTCATTTTTTCGTATTCTTGGGCCATTGCAATAATGAAAAAAATTTTACTAGTGTATGTTAAACAACGCAGAAATAACGTTTAAGCGTGAAATAATATAAGAAAGAAAGTCACTGTTTTTTTTATGCTCATAAAATACATAATAGAATTTCATTTAACTAAAACATTGTAATACATTTTAAAATCATTAAGGGAAAAACTGATTTTAAACATATTACTTGTTCGGTAATTAAAGTATCGCATTTTTTTTCTTCTTAAGACCATAAGTCTACATCAATAAAAATGCTAGATCTTTTAATTTTTATTTGGCAGAAATGGCTGATATGAAACTATATATTAACTCTTTGCTACTTAAAATTGTATTAAACATTCTAAAAAGTCGAGTAATTCATTTTTTATGTCAGTACTTTAAATGCTTATTTAATTGACATTTAAACACCGTTTATTCTTTGTAACTGTCATAAAAGCAAAATTCTTAGTTTTCATTAAATCGGAACTATTTAGCATGCTTACTTTTCACAGTAAGGGTTATTGAAGAAAATAACTTAAAAGTACTTCATAAGTAAAGCCGCAAAAAGCGTACATTTTCTTAAAAAAAAGTTGAATATTGTTTTCTGAAATTTTAATTAAAGGCGTGTATATTAAACGCATTATATTTAAATTTACCGAAAAGATAATGGTATTTTAGAAGACTTTTCAGAACACGTACATGTAAGTTATTTTTATACGGCTTTTATTTTATGTTGTTATATGTAAACTATTTTCCTTTTTGGTTAAATTATTACATTTTTTTTTTCATGTTTTTTTGACCAAGTAAATACCATCTATTCAGAATTGTTCTTTGGTAGAATTGGTAAACTGATTTGCATTTTTCTAGGGGTGGGATGAGGCCGGTAATCATAGTTAATTACTGATATACCGCTCTCAATTTATGGCTTAAAATTAAGCAAGAAAATGGTTGTAATTAACTAGGGAACTTTTTTTTTTATTTTATTAGCCTTATAAAAAGATGTCAGAAATAATATTTTTTATTATTTTTCATGATTTCATCACTAATTTTTGTAATGAAACATTAGAATCTAAAGGCATTTATTAAAACAAAATCTTATTCTATTTCCATACGTATGATATGCATGTATCTAAATAGTATTAGAGTGGAATAGTTGCGAATAGTTTTAAAAGATTTAATCATGCATGACTTTATCAAATGATATCTTTGAGAGTTTTTCCAATTTAACTAAGATTTTTTGCTGTCTTGCTTCTTTTGGCCTACTCCTGAATCTATGGGTAATACTTCCTCACCTATTTGCTGAAAATAAAAAAAAAACAAAAATAATAATGGGGTGCCAGATCGGGAGAATATGGTGGTTTTGACAGTATACCCCATCCAATCAGTAAAAGTGTTTAGCGAGCTAACGAACTTGTATGAGGCTCGAATTATCTTGTTGGAACGCTACACTTTTTCTATTTAATTTTTCCTGCTCTGACAACAGTACACTTTAAAATTGACCTTTGTGTTATCCGGTACAAACTCAAAAAAAAAAAAAAAATCCTTTGAAATCCCACCAAACAAATAGCATTACTTTTTTTGATGAAATTTTATTTCAATGTGCAATAGAGTCTTTTCATATTTTTATTTATTCCATGATCAGTTGCGTTTAGAATTTTTGTAGACAAGCCTTTTCTTGTCCCCACTAATGATGCGTTTTGAAAATGGATAATTTTCTATGACATTTGAGAAACAAATCACAGGCATTAACGTGACAGCACCAATTTCTTCCTTACGAACCTTAGGAACCCAAATTTTGAGGTTCTATATTAAAAGTAAACTTTTGAAACGATCACGAACAATCAAATTTAATGTATTTAATCTCTCGGCGTAATCACGAGTTGTTATTCATCGGTATGCATAAATTAATGCATTTATTGTGTCTTGTATCTCTCTCTCTCTCTCTCTCTCTCTTTATAGATAGATAGATAGATAGATAGATAGATAGATAGATAGATAGATAGATAGATAGATAGATAGATAGATAGATA
>BMAW01033514.1:43711-81884 GCA_019974015.1 Nephila pilipes | reverse complement strand
ATAAAAAAATTATCCTGATTAAAAATTCTGAGCATTAAAAATCTTTAAATATAATTAAAAAAATGGATCGTACTTTCTTTTAAAATTACAGCAAGATATTATTTTCAAAAAATGATGTTTACAGGTTTCTTGGATATTATTGAAATTAAGAGATATTAAGATGTATAACGAATCATGGAACTTATTTCAGACTTAACATTCTGAAAAATAAATTTTTATATTTAGAAACAAATGAGTTTAGATATTGTTAAATTATTTCTAAATTGGCAATTAATTGTGGTCTTTCATTAGAAACCTTTAAACCGCTTAAAGATTGTATTAATTATGATCTTCAAAGATAACATTAAGCAAATTGGATACTAATAATATAAAGGATACTTGCTTGACAGACTTATAAACTGCTACGAGTATTATTACTTTTCTAGGACAGATATATTATTACTTTATTAGACAAAGCACCTAATAGTTATGCTATTATATGTAAACAAATTCTACTTTAATTGAATTAATAAGCCTCTTGAAAATAACAATTAATTTAGAGTTGCGAGCAATAGACGGAAAGATATTAGGGGGACCGGAAAGTAATGTTTTTCTGCATTAAACTGAAACAGATAAATTTTTACCAAGTTTTCATTTTTAATCAATGATGTAACCACCCTCTTTATCAACAAACTTTCGCCATCTGGTGCATGCAAATTTTTAAAGCCGGATCAATGCAAATGGTATTGAGGCAAAATATCTGGAGATGGCATTTTGAACATATCCGAATTTTCAAATTTTTTGCCACTTGGGAAAACGTTATAGCGACCGGAATAAATGTAAATCCGATGGCTCAATATTGGGCGAGTAGGGTGGGTGAAGTAGTACTTCTCATCTCAATTCATTAATTTTTTTCCAGGGTTCAGCTCGCATAGTGTGGTTCCTGAATTATCATGCTGCAGGATAACACACTTTTTGTTGAAAATTGCTGGGCACTTTTCAATTAAAGATAAATTTACTCTATCCATTTGTTTTCAGTAAAAGTCTGCATTCATAGTTTGTTCAGGTTTCGGCACTTCAAAAGGAACGACCTCGCAAATACTCCACCAGACACAGAAAAGCGCCTTAGCTGTACTTCTTGGCGATTCATCTGGAGAGAGCTGCTGCCTTTTGCATTTTGTATTATCATAGAGAACTCATTTTTCATCTCCAGTGATCAAGCTATCAAAAAACCTTTCTACATTGTGTGTGTGAAGCAATAAGTTGCATGGAGTGGATAGGTTTGCTTTGTTTTCTTCGGACAGATTATGTGATGCCCAAGCACCTGCTCTGCTCACTTCACCATTCTGCTGCAAATGTTCTTGGAGGGTCGACCAAGGTTGGTTAAGAGTGTTTGACTGTTCCCCTACTCTCTGACACGGAATTGCTCCCACTTCCGCCCTTAACATGCCATTGTCTAATATTGTTGGTCTTCCTGATCGGTACGAGTCAGAAAGATCGAAATTAAAAGATTTGAACTTAGAAAACAATCTTCGCTATTTTTGAACGTCTAATGCATTTGGATAAACATCGCAAATGTTTTTGGTCGCAACCATTGCGTTACTACCCTCGTGAAACTCAAAAAGCATATAACGTCGGATGTGTACCTCTTCTAGGATTTGGATGGCCATTTCTCCTAAAATTGCCCTAAAAATTAAAATTTAATCATTTAGGAGTGATCAAGTCACTCTAGCCTTAAAATGTCTCCAAGACGACTTTGAAGTACACAATAAGCCTGTAAATGACTACCGAATATCGACATCCGCGAAAACGACATTACTTTTCGGCCCCCCCCCCTAATATTTCTATTAAAATTATAGCATTTTATTAAAAAGTTGGTGACAATATTAATCATGATAAATTTCCTAAGATTTTTTCAAACCAAAAATTTATAAAATTTAGAACTGTAACTTGAAGAGAGAAGCGAGCAAGTGGAGAACAGAAGGATGACGTAGAAATCGCTATGTGGACAATGATTGAACATTGTGTTATGTTTGTCGATGTTTTGTCTCGTTTAATATTTATTAGCGTCTAAATAATTTTGGGTTCTTGGCCATCGTTCAGAATAACACAGAAGTTCCACGAACGTCACAAGTAGCCTGTATAAAGATTTCGAAAAAAATATGCATTTGGATTCACGAATAGGATCTGCGACTTAATTGAATTTATCGGTGATATCTACAAATCTATATTTTGTGTTCTATACAAAAATTTAGTCCGAGACTGAAGTGGGTCAGTTTTATCCTTATTTTATTAATTCAAAAAGGAAGCTTGGTAAAATTAATGAGATATATGTAATGCATGGAAGAGTATTAAGATAAAAGGAAGATTTTACACATTTTTTATTTTGATACAGATGGCGATAGAAAAAATACGAGTAGGGAAAGAATCCAAAACTTTTCTGCTTTCAGATTCTTAGTAAATCACTCTAATTTTAAATCTAAATTAAAAACCATTAATTTATTTTTCCTTAAGTGAGTTGATTACTTTCTGTAACATTCTGAATATTCCATTCCTGTGGAAACTTAACCGAAATAAACGAGCGAATTTCGGTCTAAATGATGTTAACATGCTCTTTGAAAGTATTCAATATTCGGATCAATCTATATCAGAAAGCGGAAGAGACAAAACAAGAGTTGGTGGTGCAAAGCAAAAATATTAAAATGAGTCATCAAAACTTTCTAAGGAGCGACGTTATATCGTAAATCATATCCCAATTGTCTCTATTGGTTTAATTGGTCTTACTCTCAAAAGTTTACTTCTGTTAAACGATCGCTGGGTGGTAATGCTTCATTATTGGAAAATTGCGTCAAAGGAAAAACTGAAGGAAGCGTTGAATGAGGAATTTGAGATAATACCTAATTCGTTCCAATTACATGGAATATTAAGTAAGCTTAATATGAAAGAACCTGAGTCTACGAGATGTGGCTATTAAGTAACGAGACTGGCGTTAAGACAGAAAAAGTACTCATGCGCCAAACCCCAACGATCAGCAGCTGTTTACCGTGAAACCTTCTTTTTCGAATGCAGTAATCTCGTTTCTGTAAACAAATCCGTCTTACCGTAGCCTTCGTTCACATTGGAGTTAAATTTTTGATTCGCCGGAAAAATAATGAGTCAGCAACGAATTGGGAAATTTCACTTGAACCTTATAAAAATCGCTACTAAAACTTATAATTTATTAAAAGAAATGTATGGCAATGAATGCTTATCATGTGCACGTGTTTTGGAGAGGTTTTAGCTTTTTCAAGATGACCGAGAAGACGATTCTCGATTTGCCCTCCACTTAAAAAAACGGGTCACGATATCGAAAAAATCGTCATCGGTAAAATATTCATGCGATTGATGATACTTAAGGAATTGACAAAGAATTCGCACGGCAATTTTTTCCTCCAAGACAATGCTCCGTTCCACATTATGTGTCAAGCGGTTTCCAGCCAAGTACAGCATCCCCATCTTATGCCTTGGATCATGCGACTTCTACCTGTTTCCTAAGGTGAAGTCTGTATTAAAAGATTTGATTCGTTGAAGTTGGGAAAAGGAATGCGAAACGATTCCTGAAGTAACTGACAGAAGAAGATTCTCAACACTGTTTCGAACAATGGAACAATTAGTATCTTTTTGGGGGGTGATAATAAGTAAATATGTATGGCATCAAATTAAAATATTTTACAGCACCAGTCACGTTGTTTAATAGCCACACCTCGTAGTTATACAAAAATAGTATTTGAAAATGAAACAATTTGATAACCGTGGAATAATTGAATATGTAGCATTATGATGCGAAATATTATAAGAGGTATCGATGATAAGCATGGGAATAAGTTAGATTTGTATTGTAGCAAAGTTTTAAGCGAATTTAAGGAAAGTTTTTGAATTGATTAAGAATGATTTTAAGACAATAAATTTAGTTTTAATAAAGTAAAACAAAAATCCGATAATTTTCTGAATCATAAGCGATTAAATAATTAAGATCAGAGCATTAGTTTTGTTTCATTTGTGATGGTAAAGGGCATTCATAAAAATTTTGTATACGTGAGACGAGAAGCTTAAAATGCTTCATGTGTCAAAGTTTCGTACAGAAGACGTCAGTTAAACTTATGTTTAAAATAATTAATTTCGATAAATTTATAGATTATTTCATTTTAATTGTTACCAGAAGTCAAGTTTGTTAGCTTTTAAAAATTGTTATTGATAAATTAAATAACAGTAAGTTGAATTAGTATAATTCAATTTTATTGAGAGTAAGAAATTGTAAAATAAAATGTCGCGACATATTTAGAGGTGAGAATCGAATAGAGTTGCAATATAAGTTCAATACTGACGGTTTCGTTTCAAATCTAAAAATATAAAAGGATTAACAGAAATTAAATTTTTAAAAAGCTGTCGAATTGATTATAAAAAAAAAATGTTAAAATATTTTTGTTTTCCGTTTTTCACTATGAAAAAAATTCCCACAAAAGAACTTATCATTTTTAACTAAGATTTTATTTTACAATTCACAAAATTTTTTTGAAACAATTGAATGCATAACAAAATTCAGAATATGAACACCATCTTTTTGAGTTTTTCCACAGCTATAAATTGTGAACAAATTCTTAAGTAAGAAATCGTAGCTTAAAATTGTCTAGAAAAAATACGAAAAGTCGAAAGTCAAAAGTTAGATTCAATATTTTTTTTTTTTTTTTTTACCTATATTCGTAGTTTTGTTCTCAAGAATATGTTTCTCTTTGCACAATTTATGAATAAAAGACGAAGAATTCGTCCAAATCAGAGTTGAATGTTTATTTTTCGTCGCTATTCATAGATGGCACCACGAGCATCTGTTACTGATTCTTATTTCAAGTGAAGTATTTGTAATTCATATTTTCATACATTGTGATCAAAAGAGGCCAAGTAGGGCAGTGCTCAAACGGGAAACTTTTTTGCAAGTACTGATAAATTCCATTGTTTATTCTTTTAAAATTTTCATTTCCAAACACTTTCGCGAAAAAAAAAAAATGTGAAAGAAACAGTTAAATGAGGCTACCTGAACTTTATTCCTGAACTCTTCTGTAACAAAATCCTCTGGTATACAATAACACTTCAAAACTGTAGTAAAAGCATTGTTATGTAATTATTATAGTAGAGATATTATCTAACACAATTACATTTTTTCATTTGTCAATCATATCATTTATTAATATAATTATATAAAAGTAGTGTAAATTAAATAACATTAAAGGAACATATCTACATCCGCTACTAATAGAATCAAAACATTTTTCTCAACATACTTTGAATATAATAAGAAATGCCTAAAGCTCTACTGAGCTACAAAATCATGTACAGGAGTCTCGTCTCCCATGAGTAGTGATTCTGGCAAGCTAAGCTCAAATAATTAATATTTTTGTGATGGAAATACTGTCCTACAGAGAGCTGTTATTGTTAATTAATGTTTTTAATTCTGATCGAACCCCATTCATAACTGCAATATTTTTAACTTAATTTGTAGAGAAATGACAGAAAATATGTTTATAAGAAAAGAACTATGATTATTTGTAAAAAGGTTAATATTTTTCTCCATGAAAACCATCAAACCCAGCACTAAAGGAATCCTGAAAAATGGATATTAAATTTTTAAATCTATCCCAGTTTGGAATGTTATTGAGTTTGGTACCTAATGCCTGCATTAATTTGAAATATCTTATTCTTTTTTTCTTCAAAGTCTCAATGAAAAAGCAAATTTGTTTTACAAATGAAGATATATGACTAATTGGGATAGGAAATATATAATTTCCCCCCTGTAATCACAAATTTAAGTTTGAATGTCTCTTAATATCGGTCTTGAGTAGCAAGAACACTGGAAAGTTCTTCCTTTTCTTCCAGATATTTTAAAACACACTCCATGAAATTCCAAAGCCTCAATTCCAACTGCACTTCTTTTTAAAATCCAGTGCACATTACATTGAAGGAGTAACTCGTCATTCTCTTCGGGGAAAAGCTCCAGCAATCGTCGTCGATTGGGAAATCGTAGTTTGTTGATACAGCGCGCTACAAGATCAACGACAGAAGACAAGACACATAAAATTTCTTGATGGATAATAGATTGAAACTAAAAATATTTTCTCCCCATATAATTTTCGAACAATATAACAAAACCTTTTATCCTGTTAACTACGTACTTGTGACAGGCAGTGCCGTTCTCGTTCTTTCAATCAGAAGCGTATTAGAAGAGATTTTACGGATTTTGACAAAGTTCTTGGAGACGACATTATCTTTTATTTTCTATCTTTTTTTGGGGGGGGGGGCGGTGAAAACTTTTTATAAGTCTTGGCGTGTCTCTGTTAGGACTCCGCCGAGCTATGCCCTGGCCAATCCTGGTCGGCCCATTGTTCCCAGTTCACAATCAGCCATAGTCTAAGTCATGGGCATTGTCTTCGAGTGTCAATACACGGGACACTCTCCTCGAGTGTTGAAACTAGAGGTTGTACTAGAGTGTTACGGCCCGACTTGTTTCATTCTGTGTAACAGCTCTCCCCAGAGCCTAGTCAGCTGTGGTCTAAGCCATAGGCACTCTCCATAAGTGTTGATTAAAGAGGACATCTTTCTCGGGTGCTAAAGATTAGAGGAAAGTGCTGTTCGCGTCATTCGCGCAATATGTCGTCTCTTTGTCACGTTTCCATGAATAAGAGGGTACTCTCCTCGTTGGTGTAATCTAATTGGAATGAGTAAAACTTTGTTGTATGTGTGAGTGAAAGGGTGAGCGCGAAAAATAGCTGAGGTTGGATTCATCCAGCCTGCACACAGATTGCACCGAGCTAAATTGTGTAACTGCACTCCCGAAAGTTGTGGTCTACTTGGTTAGTGTATTCTGTGGACACTTTCTCGTCCAAAACCAGTAATTTACCATGTGCGTAACAGAGGATTAGTTGTCCTAAATAGGTATATACGGGCGGAACTGTATCATTGGAGCAAACCCTTTACATTTGGCAATTTGGTTTGCTCTACTACGCACTAGTCAACATGCATGATGCGATTCAAAGCAGGATGTATTTATTATACTTCAGATTTCCAGAAAATCTTTTATCCAATAAATTCTGAAATTTTATGCCAACAGAGTGTCACCAACAAATTCTTCTGTTCCCGTAGATTTCAATCTGTCGGCATTTGCATGAAAAAACACGTTATAAACACTAACGTGCGTATTTTGTTTTTATTGAGTTCTGATCCGAATGTAAATTTAACTCAAAATCTTCCTTATTCGACAGACAACTCGCAACACGGGGCAAAACTTCCCTTCACTAACATTTGGGGTTTCTCTCTGAATTTAAGTTTCTAACTCCTTAACAACCGAATGAAACGTGGCAACGCAAATTAAATAAACTTTATGGAAATGTTGTGAATCGAAAGATTGCAGTTAAAAAGGATTTGGGGTGTTGGAAAACTTGCGGAAGTTGAAAGACAGAAAAAGTGTGGAGGCTTGAATAGATCGCCGGAGTTATTTGAGTGTCAGTGTGATTCGTAGGGTCTAGGACTCGACCAGTCCGTTTGAAGTCTTTTCATTGCGAAGGGACTCGCATCGTTTTCCGGAAGGGTAATCTTTGATATTGTAATAGAAGTAACTAGTATTAGCTTTGGAGGTTTGTGAACTAGTAGAGTATTCCCCGTTTTAGAGAAACCATAAATAAGGCTTTGAAAAGTAATTAAATAAATTTTGAATTGTTTCTGTGTGACTATTTTAATTGCTTTATCCGTGTTTGGAATTAAGTATAACTTTGGATTTGCAATTTGACCAATATTTAAGGTATGTGTCTACCCAAAAATTACCGTTTTAAAGAACATTTTCGAAAGTTTCTTTATCACTTTAATTAAAGCGCACCTATTCACGATTTCAAAAATCGTTTGCATTTCCTTCTAGGGTAGTTAGTTAATGCATTATTCTGAGTATATAATTTTTTTAAGAAACATTAAAATCTTTATTTGTATTTTCAGGAAAACAGCGATTAATTTATTTTTGATTATAAAAAAATATCATTTCTTAAAAAGTATATAATACATTAAAATGAAATTTTACCACACTGTTCTGTACATTTCTTGGTATGTTGTGAACCTCAGACACAGCTTTTATGTATATAACTAATTATTTTGGAGCTATTTTTATTTTAAAAAGTTATATATTTTTTGTAAACTCATGTTGTGTTAATAACATTTGATGTAATTCAATAAGTTTAAGAGATAAATGCATTTTTTCTGCTTCACGACACAGATGTATGTATATTAAATGATGAAACAAAAAGTGAAATGCATTAATTACAATTTGCTATACGAACTTAAGCGTAAAAGTCATTTTTTATTTAATTTTATACAAACAAAAAAAATTGAAAAATAAAAAAAAAAGTTCATTAAAATGACTTTTGAATCTTCACTTTTATAGACCATTGTAACTAAAAATATAAATGTTTCACACAAAAAAAAGTGCTCCTAAGGTAGGCACATTCCTTAAGATAATTTAGATAAAACTGCAAAGATTTGATGAAGAAAATAAGAATTCCATAGGATTAACATGTTAACTTCCCTACTTAGAGCCTGCCTCTAGAGGGCGTTCATTTTGTAAAGGGAGAGAGTGTGATGTCACACGATCCCCTCAGACGGGACCTGACCGAATCTCCGAGAGGAGCTGTTGTAAACGAGCGGTAGTAAGAAGAATAAATATTGTTGTTGTTATACAACCCGATGTGTTTTTTGTCTAAGGACAACCGTGAACTAAAATCTGAGGTGATGACTGATTAGTAGTTAGTTTTAGTAGTAGATAGTGAGTATTTTTAATAAACATTACGTTCACAAAATCAAAATGGCCGGAAGACGGGAGCCATAAGGGCAATCGACAATTATAAGAATTAAAGAACGTTTTTTTATAATCGAATTGTTTGTTACATATCTTGAAATTGTGTCTGCAAGGCAAACATATTCTCTGCAGGACTCGATTTGACATGTTGAACCTAAAATGATAAGTAAAGAAACAACGAAGTCTAAAGCGTATAGCCTTTTGCAGCTTTTTTTTGTGTGTGTTTCTCACGCTCCAATGTTATCGATTCTTCAAATGTTAGAGTTATTTTTAAACTAATCTCCATCCCGATAATTCTTATGTTCAGCCTCAGTCTCGTTTTCCAATGGATTAATCGCATTAAAGCTTCCGTTCACTTACCATTTTGGTTTTCGAGAATTCAATGTTAATCCTTTGGAACTTCTACTTTCCTCAACGATTCTAGACTATTTTTTTTTATCTATTTAAAGGCAATAAATGCGTATTCCAAAGAGCAAAAAATAATGAATGTTCCTCAAAAAATGTATTTTCTTACAGAATTTTGAAATATTTTTGAACATTTTTTTAAGAGCCTAAAATCCGAAAAACGAATAATTAAAATAGACTTAAGATATTCTCAAGAACCAGAGGAAACGTATCCTGTTACGTTATTTTCTGCTCTTTCGGTTGCCCTTTTTTTGTCTTCACACAGATGAAACCGTCTAGATTTGAGGTGGAAAGTAAAAAATTCCATAGGGTTAGCAATACGTTCACGAAATCAAAATGGTTAGTAGAGGGCAAAATAATTTTTGAAATGTGTCATGAACTTCTTTCACACTATTACATGTATAAGAGATGAACTGAAATAATCACAACATGTTATCACAATAAATTAAAGAGAGACTGACAACAAATAACACATTTTATTTCAATCGATATTAACATTGAAATTCTTGTCATAGAAATTTGGCTTTAGCAAATTCATCGTTATCATCAACATCTAATCGAACAAAATTGAGGCACATCGATTTCTAAAATATTCCGCACATATACTTTGCACACATGTAAATTATTTACAACACGTGAATGAAAAAATCCATTTGCACATAATGTTTTCATTGCTTTCATCTTTTCGCAACACAAATAGCGGGTCCTGTGAAGTCATACGATCCAGGGAAAGAAAGATTTTTTTGAGCAACATCGATTCGTTACTAAAAGGAACAACACATTGGACACAAATACTCGTCTACAAAGGGCTTTTCTTCATTTTTTTATTGAACATCCTATGATTTCATAGCTACGAAAAACAGAGCCAAGATTTGAAAGCTTCCGTTTTCCGTTGACTAGTTATTATGACATTATTGAGCAGTGGCTATCAACACATTGAATGATACTCAAACCTATTGATTCCTTTATTATTTTTATTTGAACCGAGGATTGAAGTGAAACTACTCTGGAGGATTATCGGACACCAAAGACAGTGGAAAACTACCAATTTGAGCATAATGTAAGTCACTTCATGTAAAATTTCCAACGTAAACTCTACCGACGTAAAGCTACGGTTACACAGAAAACGGTGCCGTTATTTAGCTGCAGAAATATTGCGATGGATGACGGAACAAAACCTTTTAACGCAAACCAGTGACGTAGTTTCCTCGCATTTTCACTGCCCTTCAGTAAGCCACACCCTCTAGTTAACATTGACAACGTTTTAGTGAAGTCATCCACCCCAATATTGTGGGTCTCAGATAACGGCTCCGCTTTAATGGGAAACCATAGATTTAGCTATCGCCTATCAGTTTCACATAGCTTCATGTTCTTCAGCTGTTTTCAGACATAAATGGTTTCACGGGGCATATCTTTGTATCAAAAACAAAGTTCTTTGCATGCAGGGTGTCTCATAAATAGAGGTACAAACCTGAAAGGATGGTGGGGTACATCAGAAAGATTGAGAATTGTAAGCAACCTATGACCGAAATATCATATGAGTCGGTAGGCGACGCTGTTCACAAGAGCGCTGGAGGAATCTTATTTTTCGTCGTTCGAGCAGATCGTACAATAGTACAGGAACAAAGAACCGGCAGACATGCACTTAGTGCATGGATTGGCTGATGGAAATGCACGAGCAGCTCAGCGATTGTATAGAGAACGGTTCCTACAGAGACATGTGCCAGACCACTGTTTGTCTTCGCCTGTGCATCACAATTTGTGTGAAATTGGGTCTTTTAAAAGAAGGGACGGGCATAGTGAGGGATCGCCTCGAGTGAAACGAATGCAAGCTACGGAAGTGTGTCGTTTGGTCAACAATGAATGCCTGGTCTCCGCGGTTCCTGGATTTAAGTCACGGGGGCTTCCTTCACTGGGAGGCACCTAAACCTGTTATGTATGAAACAGCTGCCCGATTTGAAATGGATCTGTGTGCAAGAATCGTCCACGCTTCTGAGGATATCTAAGAAAGGCAAACTTGTTTGACCACGACAGTCAATCTACGGTCCGGCTGTGCATCCCTCGCAAGGGTGCAAACTTCTCGAGCAACAATTTGAAATGAAATAATATACTACGTTATTCGAAATATTTATGTGCAATGAATATGTTTCTGGTAATCTCTGTCTTGGGTCCTTTCATCTCTGCTACCACATCCCATAATGTTTCCCCGGTTATGGATTTCTATACAGTTCTCAATCTTTTTGATATCCTTACCTTCCCCCTGGGAGTTTGCATCTCTATGTATGGGATTTATTCTTTCTCACCGCGTAGGAAGAAATGTTTTAACAATTTTGAAAAATCCGATGATATAGAATGTTTATTCGAAAAGGTCTTCAAACTACGCGGTTCACTTGCGTGTTTATTTCAATGACTTGGAAACAAATAAATTTAATGTTTTTACCGCAAAAAAGTCTTTCAAATACGGTGGCTTTAAAAAAAGATTTTAAAATGCATCATGTCCAATCTTGTTTAACAAAAAAATTTCCTCACTGCAATGTTTGCATGCATGAAATAAAAAAGTCTAGAGCAATTACTGCAAACGGCCAAAATCTTACATTTTTCACTCCACCCAAGAATTGTCGCAAATGGACTAACAACAAACAGTTATCAAAGATATTAAGACAGGCGACATAACATTTAAACAAACATGCACTAAAAGTAACACCTAACAATTATTTCTCGAAATGGAACGCTTCCTGCGTCGTCAGCAAGGTCTCTTTCACACAGAACATTTGATACCAGTCTATCCCTATTGTGTGGATTCACTCGTTAGGGCTATGATTGTGATAGATACTTGTTAAGTAAGTTCAGGTATGATATCATGCATCTTCTCAAACATTAAATACAGAACATGTTCGGGATTTACAAATTACATGCAAACATCCACTCGCCGTAATGTAATATTTTAAACAATCAACGATCGTTGAATTATATAAAATCCATCCATCACCTCTTGGTGATATATCTTATTATTTATGCATTTGGATAATTAATTAATGAAAAAGTGACTGAAGAGTTACTTAGCAGAAAGCAGATGTTAGTGGTATTTGAAAGAAATATATAAGGACTCATTTCAAGAAAATAATACCAGCAAGAAGAAGGCACAATATTACATTTTTCCTGCATAAAAATGGTGAGAAGAGAAGTAAAAATAATTGCAAACAAACATGAAATTGACAACGACTTCCAATAATATCTTCTTCGAAGACGATCGAAATAGAATTTCACTCACGAGAATCAGTGATAATACAACTTCAGGAGGAAATTCTTAAATTGATCGAATGTGAGAAATTTAATTACTCATCTGACATGTTGGCACTTCTCCATTTTAACCATACTACTTGGCGCCTATCTTGTCTTAGCGAATTGTCTCAGGGAGATGCATCGCCAATACGGCTCAACTTCGTTTCCGTAGATTACTGTTATTATATCAGCCATTTAACACTAATTTTTGTTTGTACATACGTTAATATAACACGATATATTTTCACAATGGATATCAAAATTTGTGATTTGTCGTGGTGACTTGAAGCCAAAATGTAGCATTCATTCTTTTCGGGATAGAAGGGCTATTTGTACACACACTGCCAGTGCACATTTGGATTCTCATTTCATAGAATTTTTGAGGTGTCGCAGAAATTGGAAATAAAGCTTTTTTTCTCCCAGGGTCAGATTTCATTTCAAAACTTCTGCCTGCTGTTAGTGTTAGATATTTCTTTTAATTCAATTTGAAAAATTGTTCTTATTTTTGAATATTTGTTTTAAAAGACGCAATAAATATAACTACTTCATTCCAGAAATTGCTCTTTTTTGTTGATTTTCGTTTGGGGGCAGAAATTAGAACAAATTGAAAGTAGTTATATATAAAAACTTAGTATCAGGAAAGAAAGAAGCCAAAAAGGTGCGAATTCGGAATTGAAATGCGTAGTACGGTTGCAGTTGAAATGTGTCGATATTTTTGGAAATGGTTTACGTGAAACGTCGATGGAACTCTTAATATATAAAAAGGTGACTTCTACTTTCACGAAACCAATATTTTAGAACATATACTGAGATGTGAATGGATGTATCAAAAGGGGAAAAAAACACGAATTATCTTCAGAAACAGGAAAAACTGTTAAGAATACAAAAAATTAATAAAGCAAATTAATATTTTCAAAAGTACTGAAAGTATTTATATATTTGGAGAAACCGAGAGAATTATTAGGCAGAGCAAAATTTATCAACGAACTTTGGAACTGATCAAGTTTGAAAGTTTTTTAATTAGACTCGTTAATGTTTTGTGCCTTCTTTTGCTTCTATTACTAATTTTTTGCAAAAGTTCTCTCTCGTATTTCATTTCTTCTAATGATACATTAAGGCCCTTTTAACTCTGTAACAAAAAAATTCAAAATACATTTTAGGCAAAGAATAAGCCCAGAAATAAGTTTACAAACATGACACAATACACAAATCAATACAATCGGTGAACCCTGATTGCTTAAAAGATAAATAACAAATTGCATTCGGTTCAACAATTTTGCTTTTCAGCTCTTTGTAATACAAATGCAGTACAATGTTCTTGGACATTTTACAAATCTACAACTTCGTAATTTCTGTACAATTTTATATTTGCGTAGTAAATATAACGAATTTTTTTGTTAAGAAAAATATTGCTCATTTTGATTGAGCTTGTTCATCTATCGATGGCATTCCCTTATTATTGAATTTTGAATCGCAATCAATGTCAAAAGCCCGTGACGTAAGCAGGAGAGGTCTATCACAAAACAAAGGCCATAAATTCTTCAATTTTTAAGAAAACTAGATCAGCAGAGAAGCAAATTCGGAAATTAGAGGATTAAGTTTTTTTTTTTTTTAATTCCATTTTTATCTTATTTAATGTCTTTAACAATTCCTAAACATACGAAGTTGATATTTTTCGATAAAATAATGTAAATGAAATAATTTCCATTAAGAGCAATGCATAATTTATTTAAAATGAAGTTTTTAATTATAATAATAATCAACTGCGTTTTGAGCCGTAAAGAATTTCTGAAGTGAATTGATAGAGAATAATATTTTTGGTTTGTATACCTTGTGGAATTTAGCTTTGCGTCTATAAATTGAATTAATCTGCGAAATCCTAGATATAGAAATTTCTGCTCGTTAAATTATTTCTTATTTTTAGAAAATAATAAAATGCACATGCGATTTCTCTAAAAGTATACTTTCGCAATTTCTCTGAATAAGTAATATGCGAATAATCGACTGAAATTTTCCATATCAAACATTAAGCCTGGAAAATGTTATTGGGTTAGACCCACCAATGTTATTTCATTCATTTAAAAGAGAACAATGCGCTAAAATATCGATTACAGCTGGCTTTTAATGAGTTGTTTGAAGAGATGATAGTGCTTATAAATAATATCTTATAAATAATAAATAATATATAAATAATATGTTCTTGCTTTGCAAAAAGAATGAATGATATACAGAGAAAATTTTCCGCGGAGTGAAACTTGACATTGTATTCTAGTGTTACGATAAAAAAAAATTGTATGTGAGACATATGGACTTGTTTTATATAATTTATATAACATTTATCCAGTTAAAAACTTTAGAATGTGACAATAAAACTTTGAGAAAACAGCACAAATCGCAGAACCTCGATTGTATTCTAAAGGCTCATTCCCACCAAAGCGTAAAAAGGCGAACTTCATGAAAATGATCAATTAAAGCTATATTCGCTTGATTAAGAGAATAAGAAATATTTTTTCAGACACGAAAAAGTTCCAAAAAGTTTGTGTGTTCATATGAAAATTGCTCTTTTGTTGAACCGAGTATTTGCGGTTTAACTTTCACCGAGCGAAGTATTTGGTAGATGCAGTTTTTCATTTGCATTCAATGGATTTTAAATTTTGTGAGTTAAGGTACAGTTAAGGAGTTATGAATTTTATGATCAGAGGGGGAAAGAAATGACAATATTTACTTCAAATGGAAATGAGGATGCGTTAAATCAATCAGTTCCTTAAACGTCGATTCAGTCAGAATATGGTGCAATATTGGAGCATTTTCTTTTTATCTGAAAAAGTATTTCCCAAGTCGAAGTCCTATTCTCCGTCACATAAAGACAATGTGTTTAAGGTATTTTAACGTCTGCACCCTTTTTGCTGATCGCACGAGTCACATGACGCGTGCATGGCCAATCAAAGTTTAGAGTTAACAAACTACCCAGACCAGAAGATTTAACTTTCGGTGAAAATTAGATTAAGACAAAAAAAAAAAGAAGTCGCCTTTCTTTGCGGTACAAAATGCTTTTCGCTTTGGTGGAAAATAAGTTTCTGCATTTGCATAAAAATATCCTGCATACGTCACTTCCGGGCAGCGCAACCCCGCCTTACGGAGCTATCAGTTCGTTTTTGTGGTCCAGCATGAATAGAAGCATCCGCTTTTTCTTTTTGACGGACATACACAGAAGCAAGACAGACGCTCCACACGCTTCACACGTGCATACAGAAGACGGGAAGGAGGAGTCTTTCGTGGACTTGTGTTCCCGAATTTAAAAGTAGATTCGTTCCTCGAACTGATCCCAATAAAAGAACACATCTTTTCGGAAATTAAATCACCATTGACAACGTGCTACCTTGCTCGGTGAATTATAATAATGTTCGCAATAATACACACATATTTAAGAATTAATGTTTTTAATGTAGTGAAATGTTTGTTAAAAAATACGGTCAGACCAGAATTATAAATTTCTTTTGCATATGGACATTCATATATAAAAAACCGTTTCCAAGCGTTTGACAAACTTACCATACTTGCTTAAAAAGGGGATGTTATATCTAACACTTGTTAAACAAATTTCTATATTTTCCCTCTTCATTCATGTATTTCTCATCATTCTGAGTTCTTTATTTACGAAAATGTGGAAAATTGACATCGGATGAATCATTTTGAATAATCGTGTATAATATTAATTTTCGAATAATTTTTTAATCATCAAAAGTAATTTAGAATTCGGGTTCTATTCCTTAACATTATGCAAAACTGTATGGAGTGTTCTGTACTAAATTTTCAACAATAATAATATGTATCTTTTATTGTTTAAATACGTTAAGGATTTTTCAATCATACGGCGTGTTCGGTGCTCCAAAGGTCCGGTATCTGCCAGATTATTTAGAGAGCACCGTATTTCGAATCGGAGATGGGACATTTCGATTTCCACCTCTTCTCTTTCCTGATTCAGGGGAATGGAACCAACCCCTGGACCAAGTCGAAGAACGAATCTACTCTCTCGAAGACTCCCGTCTCTGGTTCTTTGCGATGGTCGCCCTCTCCTGGTTCAGGGTTCGACTATCAACGAAGAGAGCTTGGTCCACAGAGAGCACACACAGGAGGGATGGGACACACACACATAAGAGTCAAGAGTCGGATTCCTCAGGAGTCGTGCCTCCGAGGGGTGCAGAAGCAGGCCGTGCGCAGGACACGCATGAAGCCCTCACGCACGCGCACGTACCAGGGGCCGGACGATTTGATGAGGTCTACGTCTTCTGCAAAACAAAAAGAACATCACTTGCATCACTAGTACAGAACCAGCCGGCGCAACTGATAACTTTATGTGAGTCTGTTGCACGAACTTTAAACCTTAAAAAACTCAATTTTCTGGAAATTAATGTGAATCAACTTTTCTGATCTGAGCAATTTTGACCGCATATCTCTCCTTGGGATGAGGGCTTACGGTACTTTTCAAGATGTTTAAAAAAATACTCGAAAGATGTTTATTTAAATTTTTTTTTATTTTAAACTTCAAAGTGTTCTTATTCATAATAAATGAACTATAAAATGTACAAAGAATTTGTATTTAATGAGAAGTTATTGAAAAAAGTATGACGTATAGATTAAAAAAACAAAGTTAGCAAAGGTGAATGTGATTATGAAATAACGATAAATTTACAATACACTATGACGGTTAAAACATGAGATAAATTAGGATATTAATTAATTTTAAGGAAAAATCATTACATATATATTTAATTTCGGGCCAATAAATGATTTTTTATTCATATTTTGTCCATAAATGCCATTTTCTTACACTTTAACAATAAAAAAAATTGCTAGAGTTTGAAGAAAATTGCAAAACCATGCATGAAAATTGCTGGAGGAAACCATGCTTTCGATATTTCTTGAACTGCCGAGTGGTTAAACAATAATTAACGTAGATATTTTTCTACTGAAGTCGGAAAGGGAAATATCGAAAAGTTTTTATACTCGGGGTGTGGTGGAGAGACTTTGTAGCCCATTGAATGGTATTTATTTACATGGGCAATTCTACTCATAGAGAAACAACAGCAACAACAAAAAATAAACAGAATTTTTTTTTCTTTCTTTCTAATTTGGAACTGACATTTTGCATGATATTTATATACTTACGCTGAAATTTAAAAAGAAAACGAACAAAATATTTCTAATTATTGATAAACTATCTGGTAAGGAAAATAAAAATTGGTTAAATTTTGCATATCGACATGAATGTAATTGATTATTTCTGAAGTCACATGGGAGTTCTAAATTTGTTCTTCCAATCAGTAAAGTTATATATTTACAAATGGTCATCTGTTACAAAGAATCTGTATTCCGATTTCACATACTTCATTTTCGAAAATATCCTTTCTCGTCGAGGGGTAAGTACATCCAAATACAAATATAAATTCCGGAGAATATAATTTTAATTTACCCTATTTGTCTTCTGAACAATATTTATACAACTGATCTCGATCCATTGCCGGTTTTAGTATATCATCATTTTGTCGATAAATCACTTCCAATTGAAGGTCCTGCAGAAGCTCCTGAATTGTACAACCGAATTGATTATGAAATATGGAAAAGTCTTTCACCCTTGCAACAAGGTCCGAAAGACGTTTCAGTTATTTCAATTAATTTTATCCCTCGAACTGGATCGAACAGCGGGCAGTAGCTCAATAATCCTTGCTCAAAGGAGAAAGTTGGAAGCACGAAATGTACTCCAAATCTACAGAAAAGCTGTCTTCTGAGTTGTTAGTTAGTGTTCTAGCTTGTTAAAAAAAGTTCCATAACAATTTGAAAAGTAGAATTTTTAATTTATATCTTTGTGTGTTTCTATTTTATCTTTGAAAAGAAAGGCATTTTTTTTGCGACATGAACAAAGCTTTAATATTCTTGAGAAAATGTAATGTTCGAACAGAGTGAAATTTTTTGATTCTGCATCAATGATAGAACTCAGCGACTTCTAGAAGTGGTTTTTGACCCAGTTTTATCTTCTAAAAATACTGCACTTCGTATTGTGCAATAAATTACATAGAAAAAATTTAACTCTAAGAAAATAAACTTTTTAAAGGGCGAGGGAAATCACGAATTTACGCTCATATAATACACAATTTCTAGTTTTCTTTAATAGATAGCACGGCGAAAGGATTTAGACATCATAAGTGGTGAAACATTTGCAGCGACTCTCTTCCACAACAGCGTCAGAAGTTAAAAAGCCTTACTTAACCAGCCAGATGGGACGTCTTTTCAACCTAGTTGGTTAGAGCGCAGCAAAAAGTGGCCGATCAACTTTTCTTCGGACCCACTGCTCCAGGGTTCGAAACAGCAGCGGCACCCAAGGTCGCCAACAACTCTTTCCCCCTCCACAGGGTTGGAAAAACGTCCAGTATCGAAGTGGTGACTCAAGGCTTGAACACTAGATGGCAGCACAGCCTGGCACCACTGGTTGCATAAGCCACCGAAGCAAAAAAAATTGCCCCTGAATGTCTAATTAAGACAACCGCACATAAATCACGACTAGTGATATTCCTGCTCTGGCGCACGTGTCGACCAGACCCGCCACTCAAAACGATACAGCCGATGACTCAAATGGAAAAACTGTCCCAAGCAAACCGCAATTCAACAGGGAGTGAATATATATCAATTGCAGTAATGGCTGAAAAAAAATCAAAGCAACCTTCTGTACAAAACATAAATGTTTCCCTTCGTATAATCATCACAATGATACTGGAGAGGGAGTATGGGGCGACTCTCTGCTACAACAGCATTAGAAGTTAAAACGCCTACTTAACCAGACAGATGAGATGTCTTTTCAGCCTGGTTGGCAGGAACGTATTCTTCGGACCTACTGGTCCAGCGTTCGAAAAAAAAACTGCCGCATCAAAGTCACCCACTACTCTCTCCCCACCCCTCTACGGGGTAGAAAATATCCCCCGATACCCCGGAGAAAAATCTCCATCACCGAATATTCTTCTCTACTCGGAAGCATAATAGAGCATTGCGTATGTAGATTGTGTTCTTATGCTTTCAATTTAAAAGTGTTAACTTTAATAAATGAATGTCTTCTTATTCAAAAATCATTGATTAGTGTTCTTTGACTTTTATTATTCTATATAGATAGAGTACTATTAAGAGATCCATCATTATCAACATCAAGTTGATTTTGCTATGCAGATCTTCTAGAAAAGACCAACAAGGAAACATTTTAATGTATGATAAATTTTTGTGAAAGAAGGAAAAAAAATTTATTCAAATTTTAAATCCCAATCTATATTTGTGTTGCAAAAATACTCACAAAGACTTGGGCGATGCTTTTTAACATAATATTCAACAAAACTAATGCCTGTTTAGAAACTGTATTTATAAAAATTATTTTAATATTCCAAATATATAAATTATAAACAAATTTTAACTTCAAGCTTATTAAGTTAATACTTTTTTCTTTGAAAATCGCAGAAAATAGTGAAGATATACAAAAAATCTATCATCCTTGCAGGTATAAGAGCAAAATTGTTCTCCAACTGATATGTGCTTGTCATTCATTTTATTTGTAATTATCGACACTCAATTGAAAATATTCAAAAAATAAACCGTGATTTTGTATATTTACTTATTCCTAAAGTTTTGAAAGAAATTTTCAATGTTGCATATGAAATTATATTATTAATCAAATTAAATGAAGAAAAAAAAATCGTTGTAATATAATAAAAATTTGGAGCACTTACCGAAATTGAAAGGTACTGTAGGCACCGTTTTCTATAAAGAAAGAAAAAAAAATTAAATACAAGAAGTTTAAATACGTCACATTTTGACATCTAAAAAACAAAAAATAATAATAAGTTGAGCTTTTTAGATAATAACTTTAAATAAAAATTATCAAACATTCTATATTCCAGTGGAAAGAACCTCCGTTAATTTCTTTTACATAAAAACTATTTACAGCTAAGAGGATTAAAAACTCGTAAAACGTTACTCTTAGAAATGTTTAATCTCATTGATTGAAAATTTTTATTTCTTATCTATCTTTAATAGGAAAAATGACAAAAAAAAAAAAAAGGCTACGAAAATTATGTGTATGATGCATAAAACAAAGTCGGAAGGTAATAATTTTTATAGTTAAATTTTAAAAGAAACTTTTAAACTGAAAACGATATGATGATAAACTTTATTGAGAACAACGAATGAAAAATCGTTAAAAATTTAAAATATGTACTACTTTTAGCTTCTTTTCTACTACGTTACCATAGCAACAAAGCTTTACAAGATTGATAACAGTCATGCGACAGAATTTTCAATAATGAGTTTGATTTTCAACTTGAACATCAATATTGAACAATTGATAAGATACATTTTTGTTTAAATGCTTTTTTGAAAGCTATTTTTCGAAAATATTTACTTTACTATCCAATATTTATAACAAAATACTGTGTTTCTTTCATGATATACAAATTTCTGGCACTCAGAGAGAAACTCTTTTCCTAGAAGATGATTTTATTGAATTAATATATAATTTTCAGCAATAATAAGCTAAAAGAAAGTCCCATCTCACATTGCAACCGATGTTTAAAAATTTACTTATTATTAAGAAATAATATGAAGCTTGATTTATTTTAGACATACAGTCTAATTTAATACATACTATAAAATAATTCGAGATATAAACCAACGTTTTCATATAGTGACAAAGTTTATTAAAAAATATTATTGAAATATTCGTTAAAACTGGTCGCAAATGTCTAAATATTGCATTGTTAGGCGAGTAAGAACGATTCCCAAAGTTTCAGAGCTCTAGCTTGATAGGAAGTTGGTTAAATTAACGATCGAAAATTTGATGACACACTGATACACGCACAGACAGACACATGCCAAGTGAAATACATAAAAACATTGTATAAATGATAAGTCGATTTTCCTCTTTATCTTTCATAGTGTAAAAGTGTCAATTTTAATTGCGATAAAATAATTGCTTCTCCTCTTTGTCAGTCATTTCTCTCACCAATATGACACTTTCATATCGGGCTTTGATATTAGTATTTTACAACACACTTCACCATTCATTCTTTAATATTCTTGAACATAAACATAAACATTTATAACTTGACTTCTACTAAAATTTTAATGAGTTAAGGGAAAGCTATTCACCATTTTTGGTCACTAACACAGAATGGCCACTTTATCATGACTACCTTGTAAATATCTCTTTGGACCATCAACCGCCTTCAATACAGTTTTCTTTGCACGGACTCTACGAGATGGTGGCAGGTCGTTTGTAAAATCCGAGACCATTTTTGAAGAAGAGCACTTTCCAAAAGTGTGGAGATTCGATGGTTGTGCATCTAGATGTCGGAAGACTCTTTCAACTTCCCCCCACAAATGCTCTATAGCTGGCTTATCCATTCTAAAAGAGCTTGCGGGCCGTTTTGGAAACGCATTTTATTATGGCGGGGTGCACTGTATGCGTGCGTGTGTGAAAAATTCGATTTATCACCGTCTTTTTTTTAAAAACATATTTAGCTCTTTTAACTTCAAATCAAATTCTAACGTCGAGAACTACAACTACTTTCACCTATCACGTTACGGGAAACGACTCTTCCTCCACCCACTAATCCCCGTTAAAGATATCAAGAAAATTTCGCAATAAATTGAGGGAAATTATTTTTAATTGAATTAAACGTATTTGCATAAAATATAATTTTAAGAACTGTCCTACGGTCATAACACAATGCTGATGCTAAATAATTAGCGATTAAAAGACACCGAGAAGTCAGTCTTTCTGGAACCTTACACTTCTGGGACAAATACATTAGGCTTGTTGTAGGCAAACTAGCTGCTTCTGTTTCACATGAGCTGCGCATGGCATTCCCTCCACACGTCTAGTATAGCACACACACGGACTAAAGTAGGTTTGTTGATTAGGTGTGCATTATGTAGCACCCCCTCACGCAGGATGTCCCTCTCACTTTTTAAAATGGGCTCAACTTTGTAATTGTTTCTGAACAAGAATATAGAAGAAATATTCTGACGAGATAGTTGAATCAATGTGCTGATATATTCTCATAGTAATGGTATGTGATACAAACGACACATGGTGGGATGTTCTTTGATACTTTTATGTACAATGAACGTTTAAATTTTTGTTCAGATGACCAACTCCGTGGGTCACAGGTTGACACTGGAGGGGTCACATGCGCCTATGCGTTGGCCTGGCCCGCTCTTAGGTCTATGGACTGTGAAGGCCAACTCAGCAAAGAGAAGTCTCCGTCATATTCCTCAAACCTAACCTGTACAATATCCTCACTAAGGCAGGACACATTACCTTATTGAAAACACCACTGGGATGAGTCATCAACAATACAACAACGATGATTAGGTGAATGTCTTTATTTAGAAATCTATTCACATGCAAAATAATGGGGCCCAAAGTATGCCAGGAAAACATTTCCCAAAATATTACATTGCCTCCCCCAATTTGAAATGTTGTAACAGTGCATTTAATGTCCATGATATCATGCTGTTTCTGCCAAAATCAAACGCGTCCATCTGCAAGATGTAACTTAAAACAGAATTTATCGGACCGTTTTACTTCCCCCCCCCCCCTATTGTCCACCGCCCGGTCTTTGTGAGTCAGAACAAATTTAAGACGTTTTATCCTGTTTGCTGCATACAGCGATGGCGTTCTCCTTGGCCTTCAGCTTTCATAGCCCAAATGATGCATAGTGTGACGAACACTGGAGACGTTCTTTGATTAAGATGACAGGGATTGCTTCCATTCTGTTTTCTTTCACGATTCGGTAGATTCTCCAATCTTTCACTATTCGCTAACGACCGCAATTTCTCCCTTGGCATCCATTCCTGACATTTCAGACTTGATCCATTCCATACAGCTGCTCATGAACATTTCACGCTAAAGCTATGATTTCTTAGGAAAGTGGTGACGTTGTCGGGCGGCCGCAAAAATGATGTGGATGGCGTCACCAAAAAGCTGTCTTTGTAAACCAGATGGCGCGGTTTCCTAAAGAGTGTTGAATGTGAAGAAATTACATCATTGGCTTGTGTAGACAACGTTTTGATGACGCCATCCATCTTAAAATTATGGACACTGCATAATGTCACCAGTATCTTAAAAACCGAAGCTTTACACTTGTACAATGCATCCGATCTCTAATTATTATTCTAATTATCAGTCCGTCAATTCACGTTTTTCTCTATAAACCAAGTTTACCCAAACTACTGCCACAGGAACTTAGGTTTCTTTTTTTTTATACGAACCTAACCCTCTATTGGCAACACTGTGACGCAATAACTCATTTGCATAAAACTGTTAGGGTGGTCACAATAAAGTAACAACTCAGTGTAGTAGACGGCTTAGACAATTAGATAAAAACAATTTCCAACAAAATATAAGGCGTAGTTTTGCTTCCTGCAAGCTATTTTATTTCACGTTTAACAAGAACAGATTGTGAGGTGACGTCAAAATTTAAATTATTTCTTTTTGTAAGTGTGATTTTATTCCACGAGTCTATTATTCGTTCGGTGAGCCTATATTTACATCCCGAAGTCTCTCCCTCCCCAAATATAAGAAAAGTCTGAAATGAGCTCAACTGTCTATTTCTGCACTAACGACGTTCTCGGGTTCAATCAGAAAGTAGCTGATATTTCGAATGGCGCTACATTTTAAACAGAAATATCGTCAATCACTGCTGCAGCTGTAATGCGAATTTGACTTTGAGTCCAAAGGCTATGAGTAATTCCACGTTTCGGGATATTAAACGTGAATTGTAAAACATTATTGTTTTCTTTGTAATTTGTTTAATTACCTGCTTATCTTTCTTTCCTATTGTTTTATCTTTCAAATTGAAAGGATCTGAAACTGCTTAGTTAACAAATAGTTTGGCTTTCTATTAACTCTGAAGTCACTCAAAGGATTTAAGACAAGGTCTTCATAGGTTTTAAAATATAATAATCAATTTGTTTCATTTGTCTTCATTAAAACGTATTTTATATATAATGATTTAAAAATGGCGCGATCACAAAATAAATTGAAAGGAAAATTTAGGATTCAGAAATGATTTATTTTTTACATTTATTTTTTTTATAAATTTCTTTGCTTTAATATACTATGTGTTCTGGAGTGAAAAATTACTTTTAAAAATTGAGTGATCGAAGATTAAGCGATAGAAGTAAAATCGAACTTCAAATCAAAATAGCAATGTTGCTTCGGTGAATGGACACTTTCCCATAAAATTAAATATCTCCATTACAAGAAAAATTTAAGCAAAAATTGCTAATTCTTTTTTTTTTTTTGTTCCTAACAGAAATAGTAAAATCTAAGCTGGCAAATACAGATCTTATGCCGGTTGTTAAAAATTCAATTTCATAAGATACATGTTATTTAAAATAACTAGCTGCAAACAATTTACTATAATTACTACAAGAATAACAAATAAAAACAGCAGAAATTTTACATAATCGTTTAAGAATATAAATATATGGTAAAGTTACATCGACTGCAGAAGAAGTACAGAAACAACTCACCTCTTCCGCCATGGTGATGGCTTTGCCCACGATCTCTTTGATGAGGTTGGAAGCGACATCTTTCACGTCTTCAGGGGCCTCGTCAAAGGTGATCTGCGAACACAGAGCAAAGCATTTGTCAACCCCAAGAAGTTTCTCCAGAGAGTTATATGGGTACTTGTGTAAAATTCCGTCGACCATTTTCACCAAATCAGAAGATATCGCCGAATGATACGATATTCAGTCCAGCGCTGTACATGCTTTTTCACTTCACAATTCGGGGAGAAATGATAGAAATTTGGTGTTTGCATCTTGCTGAATAGATAGCAATAGAGCAAAGGTAAGGAATCATGGCTTAGAAAGAGTGTGTTAATGGACACTATACGCCGTTACACTTGAAAAAGGACAAGCAGCGACCTTGTAGCGTTAAAGATTGCGCCAAGTGAGTACTCATTGCTAGAGTTTCTGATAAAATGACGACTGTCTGTTTTTAAGCAGTAAAAGAAAATAATGAAGTAGGATCCGCCCTTTCTTCGTACTTGTGGAAAGTTTATAAAACTGCAGAATTGAGAGTTGCAGAATTCGAAAGTTTCAAGTTAACCGTGATTGTGATTAATTGTTGATCCCAAGACTGGTGCATTTACACAAAAAATTCAGAGACGAAGGAGTTGAGCCAAATTGCATAGTAAAAAAAAAATACGAAGAAACCGCTCACTATTACTTCGGTTCAAATATAGATGAAGTAATATGGTGCCAGATTCACAAAGAAAATTTTTTCATTGCTACCTTGAATGGAATCGGGAATTTTCTGTAGCCGAAATGATTGGCGACAGTGTGGCTGGAATTGCGCCAACTCTCACGGTCTACGGGAATTTACACAAATACCATATTTTGTTTTATTTCCAGTCAAATGCGCGTTGGTAATAAAATTGAAACTGGTATAAGATGATTCTGGAAATTACTCACTCGTCATGGAGTGGAAGTTTGCAGAATATGGAACTGCTTTTAAAATTCCTTCTGCATTACCAGATCTTAATTCAGGGATATTAAAGCTCCCTTCTACCCTCCGTTTTGATTTCGTCACCTTAATGTTAATCCTATGGAATTTAATTCTCACATCTTTACTATTTGATCTATTTGAATGCAATGAAGTTCGTCTAAAAGAGTTAAAAGTAATGAATGCTTCTACAGAATTACTTTTTTCCTCCGATTTTTAAAAAGGTTTTTAATGACTGGAAAAGATCTCGCAAACGAGTTACTAAAATAAGGGTAAAAATACTTTTAAAAATCAGAGAAAAATTTTAACTCAGCAAGAGCCTTCATTAAGTTTTGCTCTTTCAGATGTACTTTACTGCATTCAAATAGATCAAATAGTAAAGATGTGAGAATTAAAATCGAAATTCCATAGGATTAACATTACATCCACGAAATCAAAATGGCTCGTAGACGAGAGGATTCTCAACGAGACGAGATATTCTAATAGGATTGCATCGCAAGGGTTGACAATTCGCATCCATTTATCTCGCCTTTTGAAGTTATTTAGTTTTCTGATACAGAGGCATGGACTACAATAGGATCTAACCGAAATTCCTAGTAATTTTCCTCTAACTTAAATAATCTAAGAATATTTTATTTCTCCTCAAGTTTAGTTTAGTGAATTAGAAATACTTGTTAAATCGGATTTATCTCTCCCACTCACTGCCTTGTGTGGCTTCATTATGCTCCATTTTTATCTTTTCACAAATGTTTAAAATTATACATCAAAAAACAATTGCCACTTTTCTCGTGCGGTGCCGCTGAAACGCTGCATGCAAGGATTGCTACAATGGAATTCCGTTAGTAAAAGTAAGACACGAAATAAATACATAAATCACGGATAAGAACAATTAATAGCCAATTCACAGGGGATTAAAGCCCGAGAGGGTTATGTTCCCCGACAAAAATTGTCGATGATGATGGATAAGAACAATTTTAAATAAAATCCTAATTTAACTTACAGTTTGGCGAAATTTTCAAAATCAGGCCAAACAGCGTTGCCAAAATAATAGCATCCGGTAAAGGTAACAGAAGAAAGGCTAACAGTTCAACGATTTATCGTTAAAAAAGTATCGCAAGCAGCGCACTAAAATAGGATCCGACGCGTTTTTAATAAAATTTATAAATAAAATAAAGTCACGCGGCACAAGTAAAACAAAGATATCGACTATAAACTGCAGAAATCAGAACAATATGCAAAGATTTTTTTCATATTTTCATCTTACGGAAATAATAGTTACATTTCTCACAAATATACATGTTCAGTTGAAAAACTGATCGTTTGTTTTAATTTTAAAGCCTTAATAGAATATTAGTATCCACTTTCATATTTTATCGTTTACTAATATTTTAATACTTCATTTAACAATTCAATTTTTTTCCCATTATTCTTAATTTCATTTTTTTGTTTTGTTTGTTGTCTTAAGTTGGCATTGTTTTTGTGTTTTAGAGGCTCGTACGCTTTGTGTGAAATTAAAAGATGGCGATAGAATAAGGATTGAAGTGAGATTCGTGGAAATATTTAATTATTTTAGAAGTTTTATCCTTCAAAACAAAGTCATTTTTTTACGGTACTACCATTTTATTTATAAAGCTAATTTTTATAATTGTATTAGCATATGCATAAAATTAATGAAGTTTCTTTAATTCAAAATGTGGCATCCGGGACAAAACTTTATGTTTGAAGTAATTATTCGAATTTTAGTACTATGAAGCTAGGCACGTTCACTCAATAAGTTTCAAACATTAATTCTATTTAGGAAGCTGAAATGATAATAAATATGAAGTACAAGTTTCATACACTACATTAAAAAAAAGAAATGTTGAATTTAAAGAACGTAATGGAAGAATAATTGGTATATTATATGATGAACAAATTAGCTTTGCTTCAAAATTAGAAGAAATTGAAAAATATGAAGAAAATTATCTCGGGATACAAGTTAGAGGTAAATCAATTTTGAATGCATCTTTATTGAAGGAAAGCAATGATAATTTTTCATAAAAATAAATTTGAAAAGAATTTAAAATTTCGAAGTTATAGAATTCAAAATATTTGCACATTATTAAAGATTGGGATATTAAAGACTGAATATCATTTTGGGAAATATTTCGAAAAATTCATGACAGTAATGATGTTAATAATTAAACTTATATTTTTTTCATTTTTAAGACTTGGAAGTCTCCAGCTCAAATTTCAATTTCTCATACAGACGGGAGACTTGAAACCCTTTTTTAACTAAAACATTTTTCTGAATTTCACTTGGTGTGTGTGTGTGTCATCAAATTTTCGATCGTTAATTTACCAACTTCCCATCAAGCTAGATCTTTGAAATTTTGGGAATCGTTCGTACTCGCCTAATAATGCAATATTTAGACATTTGCGACAAGTTTTAACTCATATTTCAATAGTTTTAATAAGTCAAAATATTCTTTCCTCTCGGCGCTTTTAGGATTGAGGAAAAAATTTCTTTCCCCCTCTGGGAACACCGGACACTCCCCACGCCACATGAGATATCGTAAAACTATTGTACTCACAAAGGGGAGATACTATCTCCCCTTTACTATCTCCGAGATAGTAAGGGTTGCTGACTTTTAGTCAGTAATCATTCGCAAGAAAGAAAGTTTCCAATATTTGGCGCCATGTCTTGTCACAATAATTTTTTCTGTATTCTGATTCCCATTCTTTTTTTAATAGAATCACTTACAAACTTTCAAATGCATGTTTTGATTTTATGAGTATTACGAATTTTTTAATACGCTCACAGATGTCTCTTTTTAAGTAAATTTTAAAGTTAAAAATAACTAACAGTTTCAACTAATGTTTCAATAATTTTCTTTAATAAACTTTGCCACCATATAAAAACGTTGTTTTTAAAAACGTTGGTTTTTATATCGAATTATTTACAACGCTATTATATATTTCACTAGGTGTGTGTATCAGTGTGTCATCAAATTCTAAATCGTTAATTTAAACAACTTCATATCAAGCTAGAGCTCTGAAACTTTGGGAATCGTTCTTACTCGCCTAACAATGCAAAATTCAGACATTTGCGACAAGTTTTAACTAATATTTCAATAATTTTTTTTCAAATAATGCTGCTTAGCTAAATCACTTTGCGAGATTTCAAAAAATGCCAAACTTGACGGGGTTTTTTTTTTTTTTTTTTTTTTTTTTGACTGAACGTTAAGTCTACGATGCAGACCAGGGTAGCCACATTTAGCAAAATACCGCCAAATAATTTTTTTTATACAAATTAACATTATGTTCCTCGAAATCAAAATCACCAGTAGACGGGAGCCCTTCAGGACAGGAAATGTGAACTAAATTTAGTGATGCCAACTGTGTGCGATGTGACACGTGTTGTGAAGGAAACAAAAGCAATTCGAGTTTTCAGGAGAATTTGATAAGCAAGAGAGATTAGAGAGAAGATTTTTTTTTCTTCTTCTTAAGGTTAGCAGAAGTTACAATATGCTGAGCTAGATGCTATGACATCTCCAAAGTAGAAAAATTGCCAAATTTTGTAAAAAGCAAACAAACGTAGAGTCAGAGTGTATCAGATCTTTTTACTAAACATTTACGTAATGTCCAAGGTAAAAAAAATCTGGTAAATGTTAGAAAATATTCCTATTTAATTTATAAATACGTAACACGCACGAAATATTCCTTCTTTGCATATATTTTAGTCATTTAATAATCATATTAGACTCCAATTGCATTTTAAGAAGTATTAATACGTGAAATATCTAAACATGTATCTATATACATCGGTTACCTACTCATTTTTAAGCAGAAATATTACTGCAGAAATCAATTATAGAACACAGTTCAAAAATTGGCTTAACAGAAATAAATTATTTAAAAAATCAACTTATTTTTACTTTTTATAATCAGAGCAAGCGTTCTTTTCAAATTTTAAAATATTCTGTGAACTGTTTTAAAAAAATAGGTTGCCAAAAGCCGTGTTTTATTTCAGAAGTCAAATTAATAAATTTTGACATATTCCACAGACGATAACGTACTACATAAAAATTAATTTTTTTCCATGCTGCACACTCTGGCAATGAATTCCTTTAATTCAATTTTTTGCTATTCTCGTCAATAAATTTTGCATTTATGCTCTGCCACTCATAGCACAAAATTATTTAATTCCGCTTTTCGATTCATGTCGATATATTTCATACTTACGTTTTGCCTCCGTAATCAAAACTTTTTAACTCCGTTTTGCAACTCATTGCATAAAATTCTTCAGTTTCGATTTTCCACTCGTGTCAAAATATTTTGCAATCAGTTTTCCCACTTATATGGCAGAAAGCTTTTACGCTCCATTTTCCACCATATGAATAAATTCATTTTTTCCCCCTAATTTTTAACCTAATAATTTTATTTATCCTCTTTCGTCACTGTCAAGATAAATTTATTTCACCTGTTTGGAATCAAAACATTTTATTTTTTTTTAATTTTCTAGTCGCGTTCATGGGATTAAAATGTCCTCCTAATCAAGCTCATAACTGTTGTTCAGAACAGGAAAAAAAAATAATAAAAATAAAATAAAAGTTTAGTTTATTTTGAGTTTGCTCTTTCATATTTGTGCTAAACAACACCGGTAAAAAAAACGAATTTTTAAAACGTCGATTTTCTTTCAAACTTCACACTTTGTGTTACACAATTTTTTTATACCTTAAAATTTTACAATGGGATAGTTTAATTTGCTGGTTTCAATATTCAACTGTTTCACGTTGTAAACAATTGGATTCATGAGTAAAATTTACTTCTATAAATAATTTTTAATCAATTAATTTTTATTAATTATAATTAAATTATCGCATTGTCAACCAAAACAATCGCGTATAGAAAATTTCAGCTCAATTAAGCACTTTTGAAAAAAAAAAAACTTTTGAAGTTTTGACCCAGATATAGTTACAATGCGAGTAGAAGAAAACCAATTAAAAATATAAATCTAAATATGTTATTCAATATTCAAAAGAGAAGCTTATATTCACAAATAATTATTACATGTAAGAGAAAAATCGTTTGACGACGCTATTTAATGCGGTTTAAATTAATGTAATCAAATAATATTTAAATTAAAAATCATATTTTTCAGATGTTACTAGAATCTAAATATATAAATAAATAGAATAGATATTATCTTTTTATGGTTTCTTAGGCAAGTAATATCAAAATAATTTCACTAGGCTAAATGAATAATTTATACAATTCATTTGTATTTATTACATTGATTATATTAATGAATTCCCATTTAATTCCACTTAATTAAACTTTTAACGAAAACGAATGAATATGAATGAAACTTATAATTCAGCGGCGCAGATTTGGCTCTTGTCTATAAACACATATCAATCAAACAATTAATCAAGAATTGAAATAAAATTCATTATTGATCGTTTGTTCGATTTAGTGATCAAATGCATGAGAAAATGCGAAAACGAGCATTTTTTTTATAACAAACAGGTCTCTAACAGTCATTAGTGATTCTCAAAGTCTTGTGCGAAGCCTTCTTACATATATATATATATATATATATAAATCTGTTAATGGAACAAACACCACGTGGTTAATTTTTGCCAGCCTATCTAACATGTGATCAACACGCTTTCCGGAAAATTTGCGACTGAAAATAATTTTGAATGCTTTATCAATGCTCAAACGCTGTAACATAAAAAAAAAAAAAAAAAAAAAAAAAAAAAATGGCGTAACATACGAAAGTTTGAACCCAGTTCGGTCTTTTTTTTTAAAAGCCAGCTCACTCATTGAGTTGGCTGCTAATTCGGAAAAAAAGTGTCAGCATTTCGAGATGTAATGCTGCACTCTACAAAGAGGAAAATGATGGGTACCAGGGCAGATTCTTCGCTCCGCTCTTGCTCCTCGTGATCTTCGCTGTGCATCCGGAAGGTCCACTTTCTGGGTTGGGGTAGAGGCTCTTCCTCCAACTCCGGACTAGGAGGAGCCGACTTGACCGTATCTATCTGGAAGGTTGGCAGGGCCTGCAAACATGTGTGGCTCGAATGATTCTCCCTCTTTTTGAGCATTCGATTGCGAAGTGAATCCAGGCCATGCGGGAGGGACACATGCAACAACAGCATGCATCGGGAGTGCAAGCAAAAAGGGTCTTTTTCTTAAAAATGTATCGTTCTCTTTCCTACTCAAAGCGCTCTAAAATTCTATAATATTTAATGAGCTAGTGAATGAACATTTCAAAAAGCATTCATGATAAAATTGATGCGAATATCTAATGAAATCAAAATTCATATCTAACGAGCCGAGCAGTATAGTAGAAGCGCTGGGTTCATTTCAGCAGTGTTGTTCTATTATATATAGTTAATACATAGCAATAATATTAAATTTAAAATTTCCAACTCATATTTATAATTTCATTTGCTGTACATTGCACAGGAAGAATGCTTTGATTTTGTTTCAATCCGAATGGAGAATGTTTGAAAGTATATAAAAAAATTATAAATGTTTGATTGTGGATAATAATTTGAAATGTCCTTAGTGAACATGTGAGTTAATTTTACTAATTTTAAACGTTAACAAGATTTAATAGAATTAAAATAGCTTTTCGTAGAAGAAAACAAACTGGTAACAAAAATGGGGATATCTTAAAATTTTCGTTTTTCAAAATTCTTAAGTCTAAGAACATTGAAAATGATTTATACTTTTACAATAAATCAGCTGTACTCAAAGACTTTTTGCAATTTCAACTGTCATTCGAACACGACCAAGATTTACGAACAATTGTAACTTACCGAACTACGAACAATATCGAAAGATCAGTGGCAGCAATGACGTGTCTGACAAGGCGCGAAGAATACATCATGCATAATCAAAATGCGCGTGCTTTTTTAACTATAATTTAATTTAATTTTTCGGCTTTTCTCAAAGACCATTTGCAGTTTTTTTCCCTTATGAAAGCTAAAACTGCATGAACAAAGAAGACGTAATGAAACAAAAAAAGAACTTCGTGCTTTAATAAAATAGTAAAATGAAATGAAAGGCTAAAACAGCAGAGAACAGCCAAATCTAAGTAAAAAATTTCTTAAAAAATATATGATTTTTCGAATTAAAATCAAATCAAAACTATAAAAACTAGATAAAAAAAAATGGCTGAGCAAAATACGTGATGAAGAGCAAAGAAATAAGAAATATTTTTTTAAAAAAATTGTAATTATGTTTTTGAAAAACTAGTGAAATTTTGATTTTAACTCTCTGAATCCCAAACCAATGCAAAACTAACTAGGTAAACTAACGCAGTTTTGAGAACCATCCGTTAACGTAACTATAAGAACTGCTTATTTACTAAGGTGAAGAAGTAACATCATATATCGAAGGCAGCGCCCCCACTTGAACAGTAAGATCCTTCAGGTAGACTTAGACGCTAGATAGGAATTGCGTTTCAGACTACTTTTATGTGTTTTGATGAATCATGAATCGAGAAATTCTCAACTTTAGATTATATAAATATAAACTGTGTAAATAAATATTTTATATCAAACAAATTGGAAGTAATTTGTACACTTATATTAATGATGTAGAGAAGATTTCTAATAACTGTAGATGTACACGTTACGGTTCTCGATAACGTTTGAGGTTGCCAATTGATCTGCACCACCTTCTAGTCCTAAAGCAGCAGTTCACAATTTCTGTTGGTCCTCATGAATTCATAGGTTTCCCTCACTGTATTCACAAATGATATCTTCGTCGAAGGTCGCTGACCATCTTATGCCACGAGAATGTCTTCTACAGGCAGGAGAAAAGGTGCTAAGACCTCCTGTGGGATTCTTCACATTCTCCTTGATGGCAACATGGCCTCTCTTTAAAAAGAGAGCATTCGCCATTTTAAAGTCCCTTCCCATTCAACATTAACAATACATTTTCGTGCAGCGTGCTAATGACCAGGTGCATCTTCTGTCCTCACCTTTTCTGGTTTCGTGACATTAATTTAATTTTTATCCTTTAAAATTTATTGAATGAATTAATATTTAGTCCAAAATGTGTTTTTTTTATTTATCGTCTTATCATTTGATGCGGTTTGATATATTTTGTGTGTTAAGGAGATCTACCTTCTGTCTCTCTCTATTTCTCAATTCAACCAATTACTTCCACTAGCAGCAGCACTGATCTGTAACTGATAAAGTATTTAAACTAAAAGTTTAACTAAAACTAATTTTAATATACTTCAGATAATTCTTGTTAAGAGAGAAAAAGACTATTATTCGGTGCAGCAGCCAAAATGGAGTAGCTCGTAGAACTTAGAAATAATGACAATCTAGACGCCATGTAACATATCAATAATTGTAAAAATACCGAGAACGAATAAGTAAATGAGGTTTCTTTTTTAAGTCAGGAGTGGTAGCAAATTCGTTTTTGATTGGGAATTGAATTCAGAGAGTTAAAATTGGAAAGTTAAAAATGATGAAATTTCTACTAAGAAATTTTGAACTCACCGGGAAGTCGAAATTGGAAGCTTCCGCCATCTTTTCGGCCACCACTTCCTCAGCTTTGGACAGCACCTCCTCCACGACCTTCTCGGCGGCCGCCCTGATCTCCTCCTCTTCCTCCTCCGTTAGTCTCACCTCCTTTTGCTCTTCTTCTATCTCTTCTTCATCCTCCACGTCTACGTGATTGTTTTGCACCTCCTCTTCATCGGCTTCCTCATCCTCGTCGTCGTCATCCACGCCCACAAACTGCAGTTTCTATAGAAATGGAATTAATGTCGATCATCGTCAAGAATATTTCTCATCGTTGATATTGTTTTAATTCGATTCAACTCATTACAAAAGTGATTTTCAGCCACAAGTGAGCCGGACATTAAATCTCGTTCTTTCATTAAAATAACTGCATGTATTTTCAAGACCATGAATAGTTACACACAAAAAAGAATTTTCTTTTTCTGTAAATAGATGGCACAACCTGCATTATATGTTTGTGATTTTAACAGTATACATTGTTTCTTGGTGTAATTTACAAAACTATACAATTCTAATCTATTTTTTTAAAAAAATACTGCAATAGTTAATAATTTATAAATTTAATTTACAAAACATATTATTTAAAATTTAATGTGCAACCACGACAGCCATAACGAATTAAGTTGTTAGAATAAAGAAAAATTTCTAAAATACTCAATACTCAAGAGTATTCCAATATTTTTAACTATTTCAATAATTATTTTTATCGATACACTAATTTAGAAAGTATGAGTACCAGCACCATAAATAGTTATTTGCTTTGTTAGAATAATATTTTTCCATGCTAAGTTAACTTTTCTCATTATTAATTTTTGGAGGTGTAGAAAGTTTGTTCCTTTGTGTTTGGAGTTAACTAAGTCGCTAAAAATAAACTTGTTGAGTGGGATGGTTTGGATCCAGAGATCATGTTTAACATTCTTGTATATTTAAGTCAGGCAGGGCATTTTTAATTACCTATATATCCATTTTGAATTTTCATAATTTCATGGCTTATTTATTATTTCTATACAAAATAAAGGTAATTTATCTGAAATTTTTGTAATAGAATTATATCATTTCTTCAAGTCTTGACAGTAAATAATCATGAAGATCGATGTAAAATGACATTTATGGGATTCCCGAAATTGAATAATATTTAGTTTATTGCAACAATTCCAATTTTCAATCTGCCTACCTTCAACCAAGAATCCTTCCCCCCGCCCACCCCACACACGCAGTCGATTTTACCCGTTCCAGATTTCGGAAGCTTGTGCAAAAAGTGGGTATCAAATTGAATTAAATTAAATGGACTATTTTTATTTTATAGTTCATTTTTGTTATTTTTATTTTTGAAATAAAATTGATGAAGAGTATGAGACTGCACTGAATCATAAAATTTTGAAAAATTAAACTCAGAAAATTATAAATACAGTCCCAAATCCACGCACGCGGAGCTTCGATTTAATCTTTTTTTATGTTAATTTTCTTATGAAAGTATGCGAAATAAACGGCCATATAACAAGCTTCGAGCTAGCAAAGGCAACAAATACAGTATGTATTTTTTGATAGTTAACTATTATCGTCATCGTGTCGAGTAGAAAAATTCTTTAGGTTCACCATGCTGCTCTTGAAGAGGTTCTTCTTAGCGGTATTTGATATGCAAACTTCAGCAATTTCTCCTTTTCAAATATTAACAATGCCACATCTGATAAAATATCTGAGTAGGCATTTTTACCTACTTTTAAATTCTTTTTAGTATTTTAAAATTACTTTGTTTTTTTTTTATCTGTGTGACCACCACCACAGCCATTTACTTTTCGCGTAAGCTCGAACGGCAGCTTACGTACCCTTTAAGAAACAGAAACCATCGCTTATGGGTTGGATGGTTGCCGGACAGCTAAGGCCTTATGCCCTTTAATCTCCGATCTAGAAGACCGAGAAGGAGTTGTATCGGCCTGTTACTTGCCCAGGAAATAATTATAGATTTCAAGAATTAAAAAAAGGAACACTGTCATTTCAAAAGAGTAAGGAAAGTATCATTTAAAACGAGTGAAAAAAAAACATTAAAATTTACTTAAAATCAAGAAGTTGAAGTTAAATCTATTTGTTGAGAGATTGGTTTTGTTTCCGAAGGGAATTTTAGGTGACTAGCCAATCAGGGAGCAACTTTATGCGCTGATGAACAACCAGACAGGAAAAATTTTCAGACCGGTGAAGTCGTATCCCTCCCGAGAGCGAGCTATCCTATTGGTGGAAATGGTTGCTCCGAAAGAGAGCAACGTTTATAGAATACATATCTCGAAATTTAAAGGATTTAGAATTTGGAATAGAAAATATGACATTTTAAAGGTGTGAATCAATTATTGATTACATTAAGATGTTACGGGGACTGTTAATACAATTATCAATGGTGTCAATTCTTTGGAGAGCTCTGTTCTTGATATTGTCAATATTGGAGAAGAATTTTCTCACGATTTGGACTCTAAAATTTTTAAGGGTAGGATTATTAATGAAATGGCGAATCACAAAAAACACCGTATGGACGTTGGTAAAGTATCGGTTGAGAACCTCTGGTGTAATGCACAGTAACCGTATGGCACGCATGCGCACTCACCTTCTCTGCCACCACCATGGCTTTGGAGAGGATGTCTTCGATGAAGGTGCGCAGGGATTCCCTCTGCTCTTCGGAGAGAGAGTCGGCCGCCTGAAAAAGAAGCAACAAAGATTTTCAACAAAACACATTTCTTTCGAGGCGAATTTGAAATTTTGTTGATTTCATGCCTGAAAGCTTAGGTAAGCGAAGCCAAAAGCCTCTGGACAAATTCCTTTGATTTTAATATTGAATTTTCATTTAAATATCTTATTTTGGAAATAGCACTATGAAAATGCTTAATTCCTGCAGAAAAGGGTATCTTGGAGCTTTTTTTCCCATCTTCTAGGAACGTTTTAATACATAAAGGTAGCGAGTTCTTTCCCACGTGTGCTAGCCTCCATGACGAAACCTTTTCGTTTATAAATGTATAAAGCACAATATATATGAAATAAACCTATTAAGGAAACCAGTAAGAGGTGTCTAAATTCGTAAACATTCAATTATATATGAAAGTGTATAACGTGATATCTTTCACATTTCTCCCCTTCAACTTACACTTTGGAGTCTTTCATGTGATACTGTTTGAATTGAAAAATTCTCCCGATAAATAAAATTTGACTTATGTAGATTAGATCAGAATTACTGAAATGTAATTGATAGATTTGTTTAATTGCTTTGAGAAGCGACGAAGAAATTAATACGTGGGTAGTTAGTTGTAGAGAGAATGAAAGGAAACTATAAACAGTGACAGGCCAACCAAGGGCCCACATGTTGTCTGACCGAAGCTGGGTCATTTGAACAAAAAATTTAAACTCTTATTGTATATAATAGAGCCAATGAAATTTTAGCCTGAGCCGTTTGTGTCATATCCCATTACTAAATGAATATCTCGGTACATTGACTCAATTATCTCGTCATTATTTTTCTTCTAGATTCCTGTCCAGAAACAATTGCAGAGATGAGTTCATTTTAAAATGCGCGTAGGA
>BMAW01033514.1:0-43311 GCA_019974015.1 Nephila pilipes | reverse complement strand
GTGTGTGTGTGTGTGTATTCTCTTACAACAGAGAAGCAAAACTTTCAATATATTTGGTGCGTTGTGTGCTAAAATCAGAGATGTTTTTACGTAACCCCCTTCTCTTCGAAAGGTTTTCCAATCAAGGCGCAGTACGTTGCGCTACAATCGAAGACGTTTCTACGCAACACATCTTCACTGAAAGATTCTAAAACAAAGGGCTACGTTCCGCTACAATCAGAAACGAATCCATAGCCCCCATCTGGAAAGTTTTCATAAATCGACGCGACACGTTGCGTTAAAATTAGAGCTTTTTGAGAGAACACCTTCTATCACGAAGGTCAACACCCCGTCTCCTTACAGATGGCAAACTATGTTTTATGTGTAAATGTATTTAGATGTATATACATGTATCAGTCTGTCTCGAACGCATTTAAAGAGAAAAACGTCATCACAGAATGAGACTCACCGGTTCTTCTGGAGGTTCTTCCTCGTGTTGTTCTTCCTCTAGTTCAAGGTCAATCTGTTCTTCGTCGAGTGGTTCTTCTACGGGACTCCAGGGGGGAGAGGGAACTGTATCTATCTGGAAGGTTGGTATCCGCTGTAAAAATAACGAATAATGAATAAGATTCCAATCTCATTACAGGAGTTTTTCAATATTATTTCACTTTCAGTTGATAATTTAGTAAGTAATTCGGATTCTGCAGTATAGCGAAGTTCTGAGTAGTATTTTCTACCAAAGATCCTCACCGCGTGGAACAATAAGTTGTCTTGAACCTCAAACCGATACTTCCCCAATTTTTTTCCCATGTGAAGCGTTTATTTTTAACATACTTTTTGATGACCCATTAAAAACGTATTCCCTATTTTGAGATTTATGGGTAAAAGGAAGCAATATTTTCGTATCAGTGTGATTTTCATCAGATATTTTATTTTAATAATTGCTTACACATACTTATTGCAACAAGAAAATTTTAATAACATCAGATTATCAATAAGAAATGTGTTTCTCCCTGACTAAAAATATTCATGTTCTTCATATGATTTGTATGCGAAATAAAATTCTATTCAGCTATCAATATAAATTTAATGCACTTTAATCATAGCTTAAATTACCATAAAAGAAGAAATTTTAATAAGATCAAATTTTTAGTGAAAAAAGTGAAGCAGTTTCTTGCTAACGAAAAACATCACCTGCAAATAAAAGCCGATAACTCAATTCTTACAGATCCGGGGGTTGATTTTTCAATCTTTTTCTTTCTTTATTTTTTCTAAAAACCAGTTTTGGAAATCAGGCTATATATTTGCAGGTAGTCGCAAAAGACATCCGAAACGTTACAACTTTTACTGCTAAAATTGAACTGATACGACAGCCAAATTTTCATCAGTGATGACATATATGAATATGTCTTCGAGTGATGTGTCACACAAAAGCTGAATTATAGGTTCACATCTGTGTTGGATTCTACGTTAAATATTAATGGGTTCCTTATCCATTCTTTGTCGCAGTTCATTGAGAGGGTAAACATTCCTTTTGACTAGTCTCAGACCAAGCAAATGTCACCCCACAGCACACATATTGAGTTCATTGCCAATCTCATTCGGCAATGAACTCAATTCTGTAAGATTTGTAAAAGCTTTGTGAATACCAGCTTCAGCGCGACGTGATCACAAATTGAGTTTTGTAGTAGCAGCAACTATGTTCAATTGAGTTTTGAAATCAATAACATGATTACCATTTAAGGTCATATTTAAGTTATTCTAACAAGGAAAAAACATAACGAAGACATTCTTAATCACTTGGCGAGGTATGATATCATGATGTAAAGGAGAAGCGACTCGGCATTGTGTGTGTGTGTGACCCGTTATAGGATCGCAACTCGCCAATTGGGAAACTCTGCTTAAAACCAAACGGCACTCCATCATTACCAAATCTGGTGCTCAAGAGAAATTACCGCTCGGGACGTCATCTTCGTCATTTCACAATCATTTTAAGGTAATTTTACAAAATTTTAATTATTTTTAGACATCTTCTCGATAACGAAAAGTGAGCTTATTTCATGCCAAGTTTAAGTAATCCTGCTTTTTTTAAATTCTTATAAGTTCACACACACTCTCTCTATATATATATCTTGTTAAAATTTTCAATCGTTAATAAAATACTTTTTATTCATCCACTCAAGTTCTAATACATTTTTAAAACTTGTAGTGGATGACACTTGGTGTTAATACAGTTTTTTCAAATATGAATTAAATTTAATTGGAAAAAATGCAGTTTAGCCCAACCACTTGGCGCGATTTCAAAAATTGCCAAACTTGGCGTTTTTTTTTTTTTTTTTTTTTATTTGGTCGAAGGTTAAGTTCGTGAATCGAACCAGGGTAGCCACATTTGATTAAATACGGCTAAATAATTCCTGTTGCCAAGGGTGGTTTGACTAAACTGCATTCCAACTATTTAATTTACCGGATGAATTAAGAAACAAGCCAATGCTTCTGCTATGTCATTTGTCTTGCAATGGCAAAGTTGGTTGAGCTTCGGCGTATAATCTTTATGCCTTCGGATTGAATCTCGTCGAAGTATAACATTTTTTTTATTTGATTTTCAAATACCGTCAATGACGCAGCGTGTAGATCGCTAGAAAAAAATTTCTTTTGCCACTTAATATTGTGATTCTGTCATATGTCTATACATATTTACATTAATTATGATTATTAAATAAAAAGTAACTAAAATTTTAAGAAAATTTCGTTGTTGACCTAAGTAGGAATTGACTTTAAGAAATTTTTTTTACATTTCTTGTTTTGAATCAAAAGTAACAAAAGTCATATTTTAACATCGAAATACCAGTATATTTGTGCATTTGTTGTTGCAAAGAAAATCACATTGATAAGTTTAGAAAATTATATAAAAACAAAATAATCGGTATCTGCATTTACATTTGTAAGTTTCGTTCGCAGAGGTATTGAATATCCGAGGTATCCGGATAAAAAAGTTTTCTGCACATTAAAGGATTCTTAAGTAAATTAGAACTATTGATTGGTTTTATTAACGTCGTACTAAAACCAACGCTAGAACTATTGGCGACGGACCTCGGTCAAGTGACGAGAAAAATTACAGCTACTAATTGTGATTTGTTTGGTTTCAGGAAGCTGTACATGGAGGTAACACGCAGTGTGGAGAAGAAAGAATACCGAGTTCTAAGAGTATAATGATGCCATTCGAAAGGTCAAGAAATGCTGGGCGAGATGTACACCTCGGCAGGCTACTGAAGTGACAAGGTCCTCCAAGAGCCACGACAGCCAGAGAAGATAGCCAATTGTCCATTATAGAGAGGCGTAACAGGGATGCTACAGCTTCTCAGGTCTCTCGTGAGTTGCATGCGGCCACAGAAACCCGAGTTTCAAGGGTGACTGTTTCCGAGAAGACTTATGTGAGAGGGTTGTTTGAAAGTAGACCTGTTGTTTGCCTCCCGCTCAATTCTGAGAACAGGACAGTCTGCTTAAAAGGGTGCAGAGATCATAGGGATGTGAGCATGGATCAATGGGTAATCATTTATTTCACTGATGAGACCTGGTTCAGCCTAATCAGTGATTCTCGCCATACTTTCAAATCGCAAGAACCAGGAGCCCACTACTTGCTCTCCAATGTCCAAGAAATCGGCCATTACGGCAGCGGAGGCTTGATGGTGTGGGCAGGCATCATGTAGGATGGCCGCACGCACCTCCTTGTCTTTGAAAGAGGCACTGTGACTGCTGAGAGGTATAGGGGTGAGATTTTGGCGCCCTATGTTTGCCTTTTTAGGGTTACAGTTGATCCTGATTTCCTTTAAATGAATGACAACGTGAGGCCACATAGAGCTCATCTAGTCGACTAATTTTTGGAAAGAGAGGATATTCGGCGGATGGATTGACTAGCCAGATCTCCGGACTTCAATCCTATAGAACGTGCCTGCGACGCTCTGGGGAGGGCAATTGCAATTCGCAACCCCATTCGAGAATTATCCAAGATCTGAAAACAGCATTGCTGAACGAGTGGGGCCAATTGCCACTGGAACTCATAAACTCCCTCATTTTCAGCATAAAATCACGGTGCGAGGCCTGTATATCTGTAAGAGGTGACTATACCTCCTATCAACCCATTTTTTTTAAGTTTTATTCTGCAACTGCTGTTTCATACCTTGCGACTCCTATGAGTGTCACGCATGATCATGCGTGAGTATTATAAATGTTGAATGGTATTTTTTGTATTATATCAACCCTATGTACACACCAAAATTTCATTAAGATCTGTCCATCAGTTCTAGAGATAATCGACCAAATCGGAACATTTTCTTAATTTTGAACACCAGTGTATTTGAAAGCAATAAAAAGCATCCGACCGAGAAAAAAAATAATGAAGGCTTCTGCGGAATAATATTTTCCTTCCTATTTTTAAAAATATTTTAAAATCTTTTTTTAAATACAGAAAAACTCACAAACGAATCACTAAAATAGGGGTAAAATATTTTTAAAAATTGGAGGAAAAAAGCAATTCTGCAGAAGCCTTCATTATTTTTTGCCCTGTCTGATGCACTTCATTGCATTCATATTATGAAGTTGGTGGAACGAAAGTCGAAATTCGATAGGATTAACATTAAGCTGACGAAACCAAAATGGCCGGTAGACGGGAGCCTTAAGAAGTCCGTTTTGAGAGAAACGCAAATACAGATATTTTACTCCACAGCGTGGAACGTGTATTTACAACTCAAAATTCAATTTTCAAACTTTCTATTGATTACAATCTGATAAATAATACCATCTGCAGAATTCAAGAGGCGCGCTGTTTATTTCTAAAAGCAAAACCAAAAAGTGCGAAATTTGAAGCATTTTAGAGTATCTCAATCACTTTAAATGAGGAAGCATTTTACCATACCCCACACTTCACTCTCACGTTTAAAAACATAAATTTGTTAGGGCTAGAATCACATAAAGAATTACCTAATTTTTCTGGCCGCTGTAGCCTAGAAGTCATATTCGCGACCGGCGGTTTTCGTTGAATCATAGGTTCGAGCCATGATGCCACTATAGACCTGCCGAGTAGCTGGGGCTGTTACACGTTAAATCTGTCGAGGCCCATAGTAATCCCGTTCGTGTGGTGTGAAAGTTAGGAGAGGGGGTTGTCAGTTCAGGTGTCGTCCTCTTCACTTGATCTAGGTTTAAAATTACGAGATCCGTTGCCAATAGCCCTCGTGTTGCTTCTAGAGCGGGCCATACATTTAAGTAACGTAAGAGCATGGGCGTACTAATAAGAGTTGTCACATTCCATTACCTACACTTCGAACTTCGCTCGAGTCATTATTTTAAAGGGAAATGGTTAGTCAAAAAGTATCGTGTTATATTCAGCAAATACGGAGTATATACGGCGAATCTCAGTTGTGTGAATACAAGTTATAGCTTCATATCCATAAAGACCACATTTTATTTTGTAGGGAATATTGAGATAACAGGTACACACTTAAAATGCTTCGAGTTTTGCGTTTTATTTTGCAAATTGTAACATAGAGGGCGCTTCTCCAATTCCGTAGATGTAATTTTTCTGAGAATATGACACATAGAACGTCCGAAAACTCAATTTTAAATTGTAAGCACACGTGTACTACACTGTACAGAAAAAGTATTTTTTTAACTCTTCAAAAAATCTATTAACCACTTGTACACTTTGCTCAAAATCTATTTCATTCAAACTGCTGAAATTTTCCACATTATAAAAGGAAGTTCTTTCCTATACAGTGAAAGCGCGATTTTTTTTTTTTTTTTTTCAAATAAACGCGAACAAATTAAGTATTGCCCAACATTTGCAAGAAAATCTCGGGAAACTTAACCATGAATTTGAAGTTTTTAATAATTTTATTAAATATGCCTTTTTTAACCAGTAATTATGAACAGTATATCGAAAGTTTTATTTATTAGTAGTATGCAAAACTTTAAAGGCATGAATACAGTAGATTTTATGTAAGATGCCCCTATAGGTAAGGTATGGGACTTATAAATGTCGAATGATTGTTCATACATAATTACTAGGCCACGGTCGCTTAGTGGTCAGGATCGGAGCCTTATGACACTAAAGACCCGCTATATAGTGGGACTGATTCACGTTAAATCCGTCGAGGCTCCCAATCCTTCCGTTGGCGTGATGTGGAAGCTTGAAGATGGAGGTCCAAAATTATTAGGCCCGTCGCCAATAGTTTTCCCATTGCTTCTATTTGCGACCTGAATAAACAATCAATCATACATAATTATTTTTAAATGTGCTCTTTTTGCATATGTATTATTTTTAGTTCGTTATTTAATTCCCCAGCCAACTTGAAGTCAATTTAAATAGTCAATAAGTTCAAAATTCCTATTGAAGATACGTAAAAGTAGTTGATTATTTATCAAAGAACATACAAAATAGCTCTCGAATCCTTTCTTCGGTAAATACTGGGAATGTGCAAATAAATCGAAGCTTACAGCATCACTCATTCGATTCAAACAATTCTCGATTCTAGAACAGTCGACTCCTATTTTCCTAATCAGAGTCCTTCAATCTAACTTTAATTTAATGATCATTACACTAATTAACTCGTATTTTCAGTACGAGTCGTTATCCTCTGTCAGCTGATCAGCTTGTCGTTATCCTCTGTCACCTTTATCTTTCCTTTCAATTCTATTTCGTTTGTATATCACTATCCTTAATTTAATTCCCTACACATCTTAATTTCATCTAATTTACCTAATCACGTTTCACATTTTGTTTTGCGATGAGTTGCAATTGTGTGCAAATCATTTTACCAAAAAAGTCCTCGAGGTCAGCGAAGAAAAAATCGCGATTAGTCCAACGTCACAAGTATACAGATGATTCAATGTTAAAATATGATTTCCATTGTTCTTAGCATGCGAAAGTGAAGATTATTTGAACTCGCCATAAAATAAACTTATTTTCCCTGGTCAAAGTTGTATCAGTCACCTTAACACATCGATCAATAACTCCCGAGTCTAACATTGAAAACAACATTTTTTTTGCAAAAATTTTTTTTATTCATCAACATAACACTTTTTGTTAATCACCTTTTAGGGTGATACAATCGTTCCAACGCTTTTCCAAACCTTTTATTTTTTCCTCCAAAAAAAAAAAATTTTTTTTTCTTTTTTCTTTTTTCGCAAGAAATCTTTTTTGTTGCGAGTAAATAGCGATAAACAGCTTTCTGAATCATCGACTCGTTGCTCCATCGAAAGCAATCGCGGCACCCACTTGGAAAAAACCTTTTTCACTTCACTTCAAAAAACCTTTTTCCTGGTCCGATCGACTTAAAATTTTGACACGTTTCAAGCAAAGGTTAGTACTCTAGAAAGACCTGGTTACTGGTTTACTACGAGCGCCATCTCTGGGTTAGTCTCGGGAGTTATTGATCGATGTGTTAAGAGTCGTTATTCGAAATAATATACCCCACCGAACTCGTGTTCCTGTCATTCGGAAATTCCTGATATCACAACGATACCACAATAGTTCAGTTACTCATCATTTCGTAGTATTTTTGGTTTACATTGCAGCAAAATAACACCCGACTGCACTCATCGTTACTTTTACAGAATGTCTTCGTGTTTATCGACCACTTTTCTGGTCCTCTAAATTGTCAGACGTCTCTTCATTAGATTCCAGTCGACTTCTTATGATTGGACACTTTTGACTATCTCAGGATCATGCCGATCCAGTTCTACAGTAGGTTACGACGGTAAATCCCGCTGGGAGACATACGTTGTCATCCGGAATTAATTCAAAGCCGGATAATAGCTTCCATAGAAGCGAGAGGTTGGTCAGTGTTGTTATGATTGGTTAGCGATATGAAATTATTTCCTGAAAGAAGAATTAATTGTGCGTTTTTTAATATACATACATTATATTTAATATTTTTATTCCATTCAAATTACTCATCATTATTTACAGTTTGTTTTAGAGTATTATTAGAATACATTTCTTTCCCTGGGTGTAACATGACACGTCCACATCGTGTGGTTGTAAGCAATTCGAATCACGGGCTTTTAATTGCTTGATTGGTTTTATGGGATATAGAGGAACAAAGACTATTATCCCGATCAAGTGCTTTCATATAAAGGAAGTGATGGTTGTTCGAAGAAAAATCTCACCACTCATAAGGAAGTGATGGTTATTCGACGAAAAATCTCACCACTCATAAAGAAACGAGGGTTATTCGACGAAAAATCTCACATTCATAAGGAAGTGATGGTTATGAGAGGAAAAATCTCACCCATCTTCTGAAATAATGCACTAAATAATAAAATGGTTGCTATTTGACTCTAGCAGCAGTTATTGAAAACGTAGAAGATGAAATTTGGATTCCGAACCGCTTAATTTGAAGTGCCTCTCGAAAATGTTAGTAAAGGAAAAGAAGTGAAAAAGTAAAAATAATAATTGATAATGATAGGAAATTAAAAGTTCAGAGAATTGGAGTAAAGCTATTTTTATGTTTTAATTTTAAAAAAATAAACAAAAACGTATTTAACACTTATGAAACATTTGTTACGAAGTGAATAATCTTCAAATGGAAACCAAATTCAAATAAGTTTAGTTCCGAGATTTTCTGGTTAGACAGTAAGCGCTTCTTAAATCCAGAAGATAAATCACGCTGGATTAAGTTTTCAATTTTTAAAATATGTATTTAAAATTTATGTAGAGTTTTATCTTAGTTTGCAGTGAATAAAAGTCATTCTTCAATTGTACAATGTATTCAATTATATTTAATTACACTTAAGATAGTACAATAATGAAACTTTATATTGATAAATAATTCTTATAAGTTCTTTTAATTGATTGACTGGTTTTATGGGATATAGATTAACAAAGACTCTCTAAATTTCTTTTCAAAAATTAGAAAAATAATGGTCTTGCAAACAAAAGGTTGAGTCGTTGCGCGCTTCTTCCGAAAGGACAACTTAATAAATCAATCTTCTGAAAGATGGTCTCGCAGCAAGGTGGTCAATGCAATCGTGGAAAGGCAATTAAAGCAAACCGCCGTATGTTAATGAACATCATGAACCTGAGTTGACGATATAAAATTCCGACAAAGTATTTCCTCATTCTGTCCATTATATCAGTAAAGTCAAAATTCGAACAGTAATCACCGGAAGTGATATGACCGGAAAGAAAGGGATGGATTAAGACGAAAATGAGTTTCATCATAAAATATCTACTTTCTCTAGAGCAGAGGTATTCAACCTTTTAAACTTTGGGGAACTCTTTGAGCTTACCGTTACGTTCAAGGAATCCCAGGATCAAAGAGAAGAAAAAATAGGATATTAAAGCTCGTCATCCTACTCAAATTTACAAAATTATTATTCATATCTATTTTACAACGTTTTTCTGAATTTCACTTGGTGTGTGTGTGTCATCAAATTTTCGACCGTTAATTTACCAACTTCCCATCAAGCTAGAGCTTTGAAATTTTGGGAATCGTTCGTACTCGCCTAACAATGCAATATTTAGACGTTTGCGACCAGTTTTAACTCATATTTTTTTAAATAATGCAGTTCAGCCCAATCACTTGGTGCAATTTGAATAATTGCCAAACTTGGCGAATTTTTTTTTTTTTTTTGGATGAATGTTAAGTCCGCTTCGCGGACCAATTTTAGCAACATTTGGCAAAATACCGCCGAATAATTCCTGTCTCCAAGAGTGGTTTGACTAAACTGTATTCCAACCATTTAATTTACCGGATTAATTAATTTTAGTTAGTTTTAACGTTGTTATGTATTTCACTTGGTGTGTGTATGTATGTATGTGTATCAGTGTGTCATCAAATTGTCTATCGTTAATTTAATCAACTTCCCATCAAGCTAGAGCTCTGAAATTTTGGGAACCGTTCTTATTTGCCTAACAATGCAATATTTAGATATTTGCGACCAGTTTTAACTAATATTTTAATAATTTTTTTAATAAACTTTGCCACCATATAAAAACGTTATTTTTAAAAACGTTGGTTTTTATTTCGAATTATTATCATAAACGTCTAATTAATGAATGGTAAGGTGGCTAACGTTTTTTTTTTTTTTTTTTTTTTTTTTGGCTTTCTAAAATACAGCCTATGAATAATAAACAAAAGCAAAAATATTTTAAAATATAACAAATTAATAAAAAGAAAATTTTTAATGACTTAGCCGTATTGCAAAGTATTTTTACGTCTGGAATAATTGTTGAATTCTGCAAAACCTAATGTCTTCTTTAGCATCCGATCTGTTTCCGTATTTCATTTTTGTCATAGCGTACAAAGAGAAAGATTTTTCGCATGTATAGGTTGAAACATATGACATTAGATGTTTCACAGCTCTTTCGGCAATTTCAGGATATTCTTTTCTGATGTTAATCAAAAAATACATTATAACACTTAACTAAATTTTAATTTCAATTGAGTGCATATCAATTTGATATATCAATCAAATTGATGTACACTCAATTATTTCTTTTGTTGGGAGTAGAGAGGATTCACAATCTTGAGAAGGATTTTGGATCCAAGATAATTTTTCATTTTGAACAGGATTCAAGAAATGAAAAATATTAAAAAAATGTTTTTTGCAGATCTGATAAATGTTGGACCAAACTAATTTTGATATTTTTATCGGGATCAGCGTTACCGTCTACTAAAATATTATGCAAATTACCAAAGCATTTAATATTATTTTTCAAAATAAATTCTGCCTGAAATTTCAATTTTAAGAGAGGGGCGTCAATTTTACTTTATACTTAGAAAATAATGAAGTAAGTAGGTTATTCTTCACCTGAATCAAAGAACGCAGAATGATATGTGAACTAAGGCGTCTCGATTAATGTATTTGAAGCCTGTGACTTTTACGAAATTTAAGATTTTATTTCATCCTTAAAATATTTATTGATATTTATTTTCACAAGCAAACCGCCTTTAAGAATTCAATCTTCCATAAAAATTAAAATTTTACTAAAATTTTGGTGCTTTGATTAAGCAAATAGTGATCTCTTGCGGAACCCTTGTCAAAGTTCTAAGGAATCCTAGGGTCCCACGGAATCCAGTTTGAAGACTCTCTGCTTTAGAAGATAGTGAAGCTAGAAAGCAATGTTAAAAATACTGGAGTTTGTTTCTATTTGAAAAAAATTGTCTCATTTGTGTCTTATGACTAAAGATTAGGGGCGAAGAAAACCTTTCTTTTATTATAAACATGGTAACAATAAATATGTTTGCATTTAAGGCTCCCGTCTACCCGCCATTTTGATTTCGTGGACGTAATGTTAATCCTATGGAATTTTGACTTTAATTCTCACATCTTTATTATTTGAACTATTTGAATGCAATAAAGTGCATTAGAAAGAGCAAAAAATAATGAATGCTTCCGTGGAATTACTTTTTTCTTAAGATTTTTAAAAATATTTTTATTCTTATTTTAATTATTCGTTTTTGAGTTTTCTGGTCTTAAAAAAATATTTTCAAATATTTTTGACAATCGGAGGGGAAAAGTAATTCCACAGAAGCATTCATTATTTTTTGCTCTTTCTAATGCACTTTATTGCATTCAAATAGTTCAAATAATAAAGATGTGAGAATTAAAGTCAAAATTCCATAGGATTAACATTACGTCCATGAAATCAAAATGGCGGGTAGACGGAAGCCTTAGTAGAAAAAGTAACACGGGAATACATACTTGATATCTACGAGGGGGTATATCGTAAATTTTTTTTAATCAGCACTAAGAAATAACCGAGACATTTTGAAAAAATTTATTCAGCACATTAATTGATCCTCATGAACACAATGCTGTAAATCACAGCTATTCATGTTGATTTGTTTGAATTCAGGAAGTATTACACTGCCCACATTATGGAGACGGTAAAAGAGTCCAATCTGCTGAATTCTACTTTGACGGCCTTCGAAAGGTCAACAAACGTTGGAAAAAATGTATCAATCTGAAGGGAGGTCTTAAGAACGATAAATAAAAAGTAGGAATCTATCTCGATTGTCTTAGTAAAAATTATAACTTTACGATACTGCGAGTTATTTCAATCTAAGGCTTCCTGAAACCAAACAAATCAACATAAATAACTGTCATTTGCAATATTATGCACATAAAGATCAGTTAAAATATATCACGGTTAATTCTTAGTAATAATTAAGCCTTTGCGATACTGCTATATAATGAATCTTTAAAATATCTATGCCCTTTTTTTACTTTAACAGGTAAAGATCCTTTTAGTCCTTTTTCTAGAAAAACTTTTTAGGATTGTAGCAGGGGTGAAGAAATATGGGACATTTTTATATCAGAAAAAAAAATGGATAGATTCAAATAGAAATGAGTTTTTATCATAAATAACTAACTTTATGTGTAGGATAGTGAAGCCAGAAAGCAAAGTAACATGGGAGTCTTTTACTATTTAGGGGGAAAAAAATGGCCGCATTTAATTCCTTTTCCCTAAGCGAAGAAAGTTTTTTTTACAAACATGTTAACAACAAACACTCGCGTATGTAAATAGAAAAATTAACGCGAAAAATTTAAATCCAGGTAAGAACATGAATATTTCCATGACATTTCCGATTTTCATTGAAACAGAAAAAAAGTAAGCAAGAACACAAAGAGATGGAGAAAAGAGAAAAGTAGTTAGTAAAGAAGGAGAGGCACGCACTCACCTGAAGATCGCATCCCCTCGGTTTGGCGGGGGGACTTGCCTTGGCGTGCTGGTCAGCCGCCTCGCTCGCCAAACGCACCACGTTTTCCACCACCTTGGCGGCGACCCGCTGAGCCTCCTCCCTGTCTTCAGCCTCCTCCTCCTGGAGGGGGTGGGCAGCGTGCACGAGACAAAGGTCAATCAATATAACATTTCGTTGTCACGGAGGGCTTTTGTTTTGAGGGCGAAAAAGAAAGTGAATCGAATCCCCGCTGTCGTTACGTCATCGACAGTAACAACAAACGCGCGTGCAGCAGGTGGCGTTCAATAAACAGAGAAGTGCGGCACACGATGTCAAAAATGCCGATTTATCACTCTTTTCATTTTGTGTGTTTGAATTCTTGGAGAGTAGAATGTACAGTATTACTCAAGCGAACATCTGAGTTGAAGTAGATTATATATATCTCGAATATTTCAGTTAGTTTTCTTAGCGTTCTCCTAAGTCAAAGGAAAGAAAAAATACATTCGAATTGCCCTGTCAGTTAATTGAACCATTCAGATATTTACGCTAAGTATTTACTTTATAAATTCACCACTGAGAAACCTTTTTTTTTTTTTAACCCAATGAATTAAATGACTTTGATTCCTGTTTGAAGTCCGGCCTGAGTACATTGAAAGGAGTGTTCAGCTGTGGTAGAACCCTCGTTCGTTTTTCTCTTCGAAGAGTTTGTTTTGGATTGTTGTTAGGATTCGTTATATTTCATTTCTGTTTTCGTTTTCATATGTGACCTTATAATTTTGCGATTGTTAGTTGTATGATTTCATTCTATTTGTTATGTAATGGTGTTTGAAATTGCAGATTGCGAGATAGTTTGTTGGTGTCAAATTGCGCTAAGGTTTTTTTAATCTATTGTCTTACGTTTGAAGTAAATAATTAATTTTCAAAGTTGAAACCTCAATTATGTAATAAAGCTTCTTTTGTTATACTTAATCCTCGGGTTCATACTTACTTTATTCAGGTAAGTACGAGGCATCACGATTCCAGGTATCTTTTCCTCTCCCTTGGGGTTTACTGTCTTTGGTAAACACGGGTTCACGCAATCGGGGAAACCTAGCGATCCTTCTCTGTTTTAGATCCTTCTTCTTGTCGAACAATTTCTATTCTTGTTTCTACCCCGTATCCCCCATTTTTTCAAAATACTTAGACCACAGTTGCAACTTCTTTGGCGCAACATAGCAGTATAGGTTTTTGTACCATTAAATACCACCGTCACTTACTCAGTCAAGATACTCAAAATGTACTGTAGCAATGCTTCTCAAACTGTGGTTTGCGAGCAGTCTTTGGGGAAATGATAGCGTCTATTCAAGAACAATAATCAACCGAGCAAAATAGGGAGAGCAGTTATTTCAAATACACATTTATTGACAGTCTCTACGCGCCAATCACACACAAACAAATAATTATACTATTTACAAACTATACAAGGCTTCCAAACAGCCCGTATTTTAACTAAACCCGCTTTTGTAGTCAGGAGAAATTACATAAAAAAAAAAAAGAAAATAACCCGCCTTACGCGGTTAAGATCCAAATGTACTCTGAAATGTTACTCATGAACCCGAGCGCCCTCACTTTCACGAGACAAAGCGCTTCCTGGAGGTATCCAAAATAATTTATTTCTGACAACATCTTCGACAAAAAAAAAATGTATTTTTGACGAACAACTTCGATATGGAACTTTCAATCCAAAATGGTCTGGAGTTGCATTTGATGTAACCCCAAACCAGGGGCATCAGGGCATTCCATGGCGGTAATAGGTTCAGCACGGCACCGTGAGATACGTTACGCAGGCAACATACGAGGATCGTTCAAAAAGTCCTCAGAAAGTCCAAGAGATGGCGTTAGTAGCATCATGACTCACGCGACAGCTGTCTAAGTCTGAGTTATTTCCATCTCATGGTTTCATTTTTATTATCAATTGAAACATAAAACTTGTGTTTATTTAGAAAAAATGGAAAAAAGGGAGTTTCTTAAAGTGCTTAAAGGCTTGACACAGAAAGAGATTAAAACTGAGTTGGACCGAAGTTCATGACACATTTGTTTCTGTGTTTTCAACTGTTTACAGTAAATGAGTTTAAACGTATCCACAGTAGATGAACGTCGTTCGGGACGTCCAGTGGAAGTGACTACTCCCGGAATGATTGACAAAATCCACGCTATGGTTTTCAGTGATCGACGAATCAAAGAGCGCAAACATATTTGAGGCCACTGGCATATTGCAAAGTACAGTGTTTTCATTTTTGCATGAAAAAATGGGTGGGCTAACTTTGAAAATAGTTTGGCGCTATTTCGTCGCAATTCTGGCGAGTTTCTGTCAGACACTCCAGGGATAAAAGAACAGTCAAAACTGTGGGAGCAAATGGGCTCCGAAGAAAACAAAGATGGTGAAATCGGCCTGCAAGGTTATAGCCACGTTTTTTTGGGATGCACCTGTAATCATCTGCACCGATTACTTGAAAAAAATAAAAACAAACTGATGAATATCGCGCGTCATTATTGCACGGGTTGAGCGAAAAAATGTTCTAATTTGAAAAAGAAAAAAATCTTCTCTCAAGGCAATGCAAGGGTACAACACCTGTGTAGTTTGGATGACCAAAATCATGGAATCAAAGTTCAAATTATTACAGCCTCTACCATATTCACTGGATTTTTGACTCGCCGTAACTTTTTTTTTATTTCCAATCTTAAAAAAATGCTCAACGAACAACGATTCATGTCGAAGAAGATTTTGAGGCCCTTCGAAAATCATACTTTTTAGATGGTTTAAAAATGCTGAAGAAACGCTTGGATAAGCTAAAAGGAGAATTTGTTGGAAAATGAAGAAAAAAAATCTACCTAAAATAATTCTCTAACCTTTGTCTAAGGACTTATTGAACGAACCTCGTGCACCCGTGTTACGAGCCTTCATCGCCAAGCGTTTGGCTTTTATCTCCTGTCATACGATTGGCTCCTAACACAGCACTTTGCATGTCGTTTCGGTATCCATCCATCCTCGCATTTACATTTTACTACGGCGAACGCTTCCTGGTGTTGCCTCTGTGGAGTAGTGTATGTGTGTGTATAAGTATAATACTAGTCTTTATCCAAAGAGAACTATGTCTTTGAAATTTAACAGGAGAGGAGTTTAAAGGTTGTTTTCCGCATTTCTGTATTTACAATTTGTTTGTGAATGAATATTTTTCAACAAACCCTTATATACGTTATTTTTTAGACTATTGAAATTAAAATAATAATAACCGTTACAGACTCATACTTTTTGAGAAATTTAACAGTTTACTATTTTAAAAGATGGATATAGGGCCCTTATGCATACTGATATACGCGGTTGGTTCATAAAGTACTTGTACGTGAAGACAGTTGGCGTCAATAAAGTATATAGTTGTTATCATTTGGTGCTGCCCTTTGTTAAACGAACCGAAACATATTTGACATTGATTCATATATTTACTTTGATTTGGTAGTCATTTGCTGCCAAATTAAAATCTGATTGTCGCCGCGTCGAGTTGTCACCGTCGGTGAGACCTGGATTCTTCATTATTCTCCGTAAATCAAGCAAACTTTGGGTTCTTTCCCAAAAAAGACGACGATGGTCTCATCGGCCGGAAAAGTTACGAAGAAGAATTTTTGAGGTGCAAAAGGTGTTATGATCACGAATACGAGTAACCCAGACTTCGACAGCTGTCTAGTGAAACATAAAAATCAATTTTGATGCTACGAGCACCATCTCTTGAAATTTATAAGGACTTATTGAACGACCATCGTATATCCATAGCGTGTGACAGTAAAATGCGTTCCTATATAACACATACTTGGCCAAACTTCATCCCAAGAAGAGGCGAAAATCCAGAATTTCGAGAGTTTCAATTCAAATTAATGTATTAACTATGTAATGCGTAATTTAACGTTTTATATATTTTCATTTATAATGTGTTTAAAAAAGCATATAGATATATATAAATATATATATTCTTTTATTTCTTATATATATATATATATATATATATATATATGTATGTATAAGAAATTATAGAACTTTTTTATTCTTTACTGGTACATGCAGTTGTAAGTTGGCGATTGTTTTTTGAACTTCTTCGAATATAATTGTCTATTTATAAAAGGATTTTTACTACATTTTCACACTAATTAGCTATCAGATTTTTGTGGAGAGTAATAGAATGATTTGGAAGATAATCTAGAATTTCGGAATCGCTTTTAAGAAGATCGACAAGACTTACATTTTTTCCCTCAAAGATTGCAAGTACTCCGTCGGTTGCCACACGATTTGTTACATGCATACTAGTTCTTGATAAAATTAAATCAAGCACATTCTAGATATCGATCCCGGGAGTGATATCTTCAAGCAGTGCTAAATTTACATTCATTGTCACATGTATATTTAATTGCAGAACACCTTGAAGAACTGCAAATTCGTCACGACCTAAATTGAAAGCTACACTCTTTTTTTTTTTTTTTTTTTTTTTTGCATACATTTTTATCAGCTGTTCTGAAACGAATTCTTTCATGTTTCCTCCTTCAACTAAGTGCTTGGATTTCTTTATGACGTTATTTAATTTGAGGACCTCACCTTGTGAAAAACCGTGACTTATGTATTAAATATGTAATGTATAAGTATATGTTAATTTTATTTTTTAAGAAGTTCAGTGAATAAGAAATAACAGGAGAAATAGATAGGGCGTGTCAAAATGCCGAGAGGACTTAGAATGTAAACGAGATTATAATGCACACGATATTGGTTCAAGAAACTCAAGTGATCGTCGGTGAACTGATATTTAATTCGAACCCCGTTTTCAAATGTTTATTCCTAACTGCTGATGTAAGATAAGTAAAAATTATTATTAGAAATTTTCGTGGAGGGTAAGATATGTAGAATTTATTATTATAATCTTTGTTTGAGTGTAACTAAGACAGTAGAATTAATTATTATATATTTTGGTTGAGGGGGTAAGGTAAGTATAATTTATAACTATATATATTTTGGTTGAGGGTAAGATAAGCAGAATTTACTGTTACAAATTTTGTTTGAGTTTAAATTTATTATTATAAACTTTGAGATAGATAAGTAGAATGTATAATTATATATATTTTTGGTTGAGGTTAAGGTACGTATAATTTATTATTATAATCTTTGTTTGAGTGTAAGACAGTAGAATTGATTATTATAAATTTTGGTTAAGGGGGTAAGATAAGTACAATTCATTATTACAAACTTCGGTTGAGTGTAAGATAGTAGAATTATAAATTTTGGTTGAGGGGGTAGGGTAAGCAGAACTTGTTATTATAAATTTTGCTTGAGTGTAAATTTATTATTATAAACTTCGGGGCAGGATAGGTAGAATTTATTATTAAAAATTTTGTTTGAGTATAAATTTATTAATATAAACTTTGTTTGAGTATAAATTTATTATTATAACCTTTTTTTGAGTATAAATTTATTGTTATAAACTTTGGGGTAATATAATTAGAATTCATTATTATACACGTTTCGGTTGAGGGTTAGATAAGTAGAAATTTTTATTACAAACTTCGTTTGAGTGTAAGATAAGAAGAATTTATCATCATGACTCTTATATGTTGAGTTTCATCAAATGCCCAGTTTTTCAGAACCTCGGTAGTGAAGTTGGGGTGTTACAGTTCTAAACAATTTTTACTGATTTCAGCAGTATGAGGAAAAATGAAATTGTTCAATGTGAAATAAATAAATAGTTAAAAATGGGAAAGCAGAGTTTGCGAGATTAACGTTACTAATGAAAAGACCCTCAGTTTAGCCATATAACCACACATTTTCTGTAAATATTTTTTACGTCCATACGAAATGCAAAAGGATTATAAGGAAGTTTTTGTCTGTGCTATGGATATGTATTGGATGTAAGTGATGCATGAGTTCATATTCAAAATGTAGCCAAGGGGGGGAGTGAGGGTTATAAAATAACATATACCGCTAAACTCTTATAAAAGTGAGGAATATTCCAAAAATTAAACACTATATCATTTATTTATCATTCAAATTCAAGCTCGTAGCTTCAAAATTATGTATTATTTAAGTAGCAGGATAAAAAAGGATTTTCCATATATAAGTCATTTCTAGTTCTTACAAAGAGTTATAAAGGGATTTTTTCAAACACAGTTTTTTAAAAATGGCAAAATATTTCTTCTAAAATAAAAATCATTTTCAATTAATTTTATCAAATACTGGGTTTTTATTGTTGCAAAACAATATGAATTTTTTACTACAAATATGATCTATTTCTGCAAATTTTTAGGCATAATGATAACGAAAAAAATTTAAATGCCTAAATAAATGATGCTTAGAATAAATGAAGAAATGTAAAGATTAGCAATCTGCTCAAACGTTAAAAAAGATTTCCTGACATCATTTTCATAAAAAACAAAAATGCATTGTTTAAAAGATCTCATAAAATACTATAAATACAGATCGTAAATACGTAAAATAAAGACATACTGAACAAAAGGAATTAGTTACCTCCTTTTGGGACAATCCATTTTCGACAGGTGTGTCGATGCCGTTGGCAATAACCTTTTCTGAAAAAAGAAAATTATAATGAGAAAGGAAAATTTAACAACGATTGCATTAAAATGTATAACATTTAATAATCACACTATGAAAAGTTTGTGTTTCTAGAATAGTAGTTTGTTTTTCAACAGGCAAGCATTAATATTATTTAAAAATTGTAATACAGATAAACATTGAATTAAACTTATAAAATTCCTGTTAAAACATTCGAATATTCTTGAAGGTTTTATAAAAGCAAATTTTTGTGGAGCTGCATAAAACAGTTTTCTTAAGAATGCCGTTGAGATGTGTGCACCTAATGAATCTCAATTTTCGTTTATGCCACAGCAAGTTTTCCCCAGTATTAAGAAAAAAATGTATCACATACACGACCATAACATTTCCCATTCCAAATTATGGGACAGTACTTATATTACATTGTCTCTAATTTTGTTCCTCATTATTTCTTATCATTTTTCTAGAAATTGCTATGTTTTGGGATAATTTTGAATCTTATCATATTGTAATTTTTAATTAATGATTTATATACCGGGTGGTTATAATATTAAATTTCACTATTCAGAGGCCTGTAGAATTCGTTCTGCTTATCAGATTTTGATAAAACTGGGAATATATGCTATATGGATCACGGTGAAAAGGTTTCTGTAATAAAAAAAAAAGTAGTTCAAATTTTGACCACTAGGGGGAAATGTGGTGCCCAAAGAAGGACAAAAAATATATTAAAACCATTAAGATTTATTCAGTTACAGAATATGCTCAATATGTGCTCCATTGACACCAATAACGTGTTGAAAGCGCATTATAGCGTTTTCAATGGTAGCGCGAAGCAACTCACGGGGAATTTCAGCCACATGGCGGATAATGTGGGATTTCAAATCAGGTAAACTCCTAATTCCTCCTCTATAAAGACGATCATTTAGAAATCCCCACAACCAGAAATCACAGGGATTTAAGTCGGGTGAACGAGAAGGTCATGTATCCTGAAAATGTGTGGATATTACACGTTTATCTCCAAAGTTAGCACTAAGCAGTGCTTTGACTTGGCGCCCAATGTGAGGATTTGCTCCATCTTGCATAAAGGTAGTGGATTGCAAACATTGTCGTTCCTGTAAAGCAAGGATGGCCTGCTGTTGATGGAGTTCATTGTACCGTGCACTCGTGACAGAGCATATCTTAGGACCTTGTGGAGTGAGAGTCTCAAAGAAGAAATGTCCGGGGAATAAATTCAGCAATAAACCCACGCCAAGCAGTCACGTAAATAAAACGCAGTGGATGTTGATGCAAGACATTAGAAGGGGAAGTACCCCATATGCTGCAATTTTGACTATTCACAGCTCCATCTAAATAAAAGTGTGCCTCATCTGATCATAGAATTTTCCATGCGTCATCAACTTCCATTCTCGCCAAAATTCGGCAAGCAAATTCAAGGCGTGTTTTGTGACCTTGAGGACTCAGCGTTTGCATCACGTGGATCTTATACGGATACCCTTTTAAAATGGATCGCAGAATTTTTCCTACTATCTTCCTTGGAATCTTCAACTCGCGTGACACTGATTCGCAGGTCCTTTAAACAACGATATTCACGCAGAGCAGCTAAGTGGTTACTGCTGTTCTGATAACAGTTTTACCGGTAAAGCTCGATCCTGTTTTTGTAAGGGTATGATTAACGATGATAAACGCACGTTGAATAATTCTCTAATTATGACAGCAAGTTTATATAGAGGTTTTACGGATTTGCATAAGGAATATTCAATAAAAGCCTCCTGGTGGTCAAAATTTGTACTAATTTTTTTTATTGTAGGAATCTTTTTCCCAAGGCATATATTCCATTAATCCATGTAGCATATATTCCAAGTTTCATCAAAATCCGATAATCATAACTGGTTCTACGGGCCTCTGAATAGTGTAACTTTAATTATAACCACCCGGTACTTTTTTTTTGAATTAAAATTAATATGTATAGTTTGTATTTCAGTAAACTCTATATTTTTTCCAACATAAAATATTTTATATGATTTTAATCGAAAATGTTTTGATTTCGTAAGGCTATTTTGATAATTTATTGCATTCCTCATTTAATTCCGTAATATTCGCAGGTTTTAGGTTTTAACAATTTTTTCACATTTACTTATAGAGGTTTTAATCTGTATTTTAATGTGATTTTGTTTAATTACAAATTATCTAATTAACAAAATTATTTAACCCATTCTTAAACCCACCCACCCATACATAGATAGATAGAGAGAGATATAATGATCTCACTCAAAATCAACTTTCTAATTCTTTCAACTTTCTAAAACTATCTAATTTTTTCCTTTCTATAACTTAATAGTAAAAAGTTCATTCTTATTTTCTCATAAAATTCCAAATTATCCTTTAATTTATGCGATCCCGCTCTCATAAAATCTGCTGAATCCACATTTCCCACGGTTGCAGAACTGTAGGGAATAATCCCTACCAGACGGTGTGTCTCCAGCAAAAATCCCTCAAGATCACTTAATCCAAAACCCCGTGAGTTACCACATGATTTAAAGAAATCCCTCCATATAAATTTGAAGCTGGATAAAAATCTCTCTCTTTCGTTCCGCTATACTGTGTTACTCTGAGGATGTTCTCAAACTATATGTAAAATGACCTCGCTCTCATTAAAATGAAAGAATAAGACTTTATTTTCTTAAATTATTTTATTTATTAAAATGAAAGAATAAGACTTTATTTTCTTAAATTATTTTATTTATTAAAATGAAAGAATAAGACTTTATTCATAATTGATGTAGTTAATGCAGCTATGAGTTTTAGTTTCTTGCTAATCATCCACTAAAAGTTACTCTGTCGTCTTTTTACAGTCATGAATTCGATTGTCCCATTTTTACTTTTTCATTAATTTTAATACATTAAATATATCCTTTTCATCAAGTCGCTTCACAAAAGAACATCTTATCATTCGGCACATTCTTAAGACCTATTCTTCGATCCATCCTCGATTTCCGTCTTTGCAAACCTCTCTTCGTTCTAGGTCGATGTTTGAAGAGGAGAGCAACCACTTAGCTAATTTTCTGAATCACGCACTCGAGTAGAAAAGAGAAAGCGATTCAAGAGCAGCCTTTTCCTTTTTCTTGCTGGGAGTCAATGACGTAATCGAAAGCAGCTCGAGTGGAGGGAATTTCAAGCGTTGGAACCTGGCTGCATAGGAGCATCTCGAGTTTCACTTCACAAAACTCATCTATAGTAACTCAGAGTTGTTTTGAATTTTTCGACTTCAACTTTTTCTTTCGGATTTGTAGCTTTCTGCTTGTTTGTCAGTCCTTTTTATAAAGTTTTTTGCGAATTATTTGTAACATGATTGACATTATTCAATGAAAAATTCCTTTTATGCATGGAGTTGATGTTGATTTCTCTAGAGCAATCAGTAAGAGAAGCAAACTTAAAGCTGACATAATATTCTTAAAAATGAATAAATTTTTGAAATTTTTTTATTGCCTTTTCTAAGTATATTAACCGAAATTTATCAATCTATCTGCATTAAATTTTCTTTCATAGAGTTAATTAAATTTTCTTCAACGTTGGGCCGAATCATTTCCCTGCCCTTCAAACTTTTACAGCTGCTTTTTTTCAGCTTTTTATTTGGCCTGATGGTCCCGCACTTAAGAGTTGTTGGAAATAAATTACTCGGATCCCGCCAGGAGGCGCCTTTGTCTCGTGTGAGTGAGAGCGCACGGGTTCATGGGTAATATTCACCAGAATGCTCTTAGAATCTTGACCGCGTAAGGCGGGTTATTTCTCTTGACCGCGTAAAGCGGGTTATTTCTCCTGACCGCAAAAGCGGGTTAAATTGTAATATAGGCTATGTGGAAGCCTTCAGTAGTTGTAAATAATGTAAATATTTGTTTATGTGTGATTGGCACGTGGAGTCCTAAAATAAATGTGTAATTTAAATTAACTGCTCTCCCTATATTTTGGACTTGGTGGATAAGACATTCTCCAACAAGAGTTACTACATTTTTTTGTGAGTACTCAATAGATAAAATTTCGAATTTCTTTTTGGTGGATTTGTATAGTATATTAAATACTTCTATGCATGGAATAAAGATTTAGATTAAATATTAAAATTTGTCGACTTGGCAGGATTGGTTGGTTGATTTTATTAACGTCACACAAGAAGCAACACGTTGTCTTATGGCGACGGACGTTGTTATTTTGAACCTCGGTCAAGTGACGAGGACGGCACCTGAGCAGGCCCCTTCCTCTCCTGACTCTTACACTACGTTAAAACTCTTACACTACGTTAAAAGGAAGACTTTGGAACCTTTATAGATTCAACGTGCATCAACCCCGGTTACACGGCGGGTCTTTATCGGAGTCGAGGCTCGAACCCACGACTAGACGAAAACTGCCCGTCTCGAGTCCGTGACCATGACCATTAGGCTACTGCCTCCCAGAAATAGCAGGAATTTTGAAATGTTAAGAAATGTTTCGGTAAAAATGAAAGTGTAAAATAAGTGTTTCATTGAAAATTAAGCTTTTTCTGAAAAACATATTTTATTTTTGTTCAAATACAGCGAATATAAACGCTTTCTTTTCAATACATAATTAAAGTGTAAGATTCTGATACCCTGAGATATTGAGTACTTCGGTCAGTACTTCATTAATTTTATACTATTATGATTATTATGTTCTTTTCGAAACGAAGATAAATCTTCGTTTTATTTTCAATCAAAACAGTTTATCGTTTTAAAAATAAAAGTTGAGATCATGACAAACGTTTGAAATTTAGGTCATGAGAAATTTTTCACAGGCAGACGACTAGATGGAGGAAGGGACCGGATTCGGTTGTTCACATCAGTCTGAGGCCTGAGAAAAAATTTGAGTGGGGATATTTTTCTCGTCGCAGTGAAACCCAGAGCGAGTAATCTGAGCATGTTCTAGAAAGAACCAAAATATCATGCAATCAGTACGTTGATTGGTTAATTATAATCTTCTCATATTATGTCATATTGCGAGATATATTGCTAATGCGACTTAAGGCCGTTGTAGTCATTTTTGAGTATTCACATCACTCGGATATAAGAGTCGATCAGAAGCAAAGGGGTCCAAGTCCATTTCTCGATATTTTCTTATTTTTGTAAATTTCAATGGAATAAATAATATTCTTCCTAGTTTTCAAAGAATTTACTCGTTGCCCCCATTTTTTTCTAGGTCACACAGTACTTTTTTTATAGCTTTTGAATATTTTGTATAATAATTTCAGAATCCATTGCGAATAAGTCTACTTTTTATCAATAATTTTAACATAAACCTTACATTAAAACCTTAAGTACTCTCCTTCTATCGATATTTGATGGGGACATTAAAAAACAAATTACTAATAACTGTCACTGTTATTGCAGCGTCTTAGAATTGTCCGAGATACATGTAACCGTTACTTTTGCTATTTAGAACTGTTCGGCAATTTTTAGGGAGTTTTATGAACGTACTTTCTTTCAATTTGAAATATCTAAATTTTAGTTAAAACTTAAAAATATTATATTCAAATGGTTGTGAAACTTAATGTGTTATTAAAAACTTTGAACTGATATTGAAAAACATTGTCTAAACTATTTTTTTTAATTATTGTACAAACTCTTGACTTCTTAAGAATAATAAAAATAGATTTATTGTAAGGCATAATACTACATAAATATAATTTTGACGAGGATGATATGATAATGATGTAATTTATGTAAAAGGGGGGATGAAAATAGGTAGTCCAACGATTTTTAAAAAAATATGAATGAACCATTATTGTATCCTAATGGTAAAACAGTTTCAAGAGAAAAAAAAAGACATGAATTAATTAAAATATACACACACAATAAAACATGACATTTACAGTACATTAAAAACACCATATTGAGATTAAAGTTTAGATAACGTGAAAGAAGTTTTTGCTGTGATGAATAAACAGAACATTTACGACAAAAAATGCTACTGTATGATTTTTATATAAAATTCTTATCTTTTTTCAACTGCCCAAAGGTTTTAAGTGCTAAAGTCTTAAGATGTTGCCATTGTCTTAATAAATATTTGCGTTTTTATTTACACATCCAGTGCATGTCTAGTTTTGTTGCTTCCCTTAGAAAAAAAGACTTTAAATGCTTTTCTGATCGAATTAATAAACCAAACATTTAAAATATTTATGTATTAAAAACATTAATTTTCTCAATTTTTGCTTTTGGATTTAATCGCATAGCCTTCCAAGTACGAGATACCTTATAGGACTAAAAGGAATTTAAGTTTTTGCAAGACAACAACAATTATTACACTAGAAAATCATTCCACACACACACATATTTATATGTAATTAATTTAGAGCAAATATCTGTCCTCGATCATATTTTTATTATTTTGTACACCAGTGCAAAAGACGTGTGTGTAAATCTTATTCTCCAGCAACAGAATTGAATCGAAATTCGAATTCATCACATTACATGAATTCTAATATCTGAACTTGTATCAAATAAACTTTCAGATATTAACAAAACATCTTGATTTACTACATGTCTGAACGATATCATTTTTAATATTACTCCCTTTTATGTTTACAGAAAAAAGCAAAAAAAAAGGGGAAAAAAAGTAGGGCTGGATGTCATAACTAATCTTCCCTCGAATTAATGTCGAAGGACAAAACAAAATGTGCTTGTTAAGGCACAGTGGGGCATAAAATCTCTTCTAGAAATAGAAAACGAGATAAACGAAAAGGGTTACATTTATCCATGAAAGTCGTAACTTATTTTAAGCATGTACCAGGCTACTCGAAATAAATAGCGCCACCTTCAATTTTTTTTCCAAATATCGACTGGCAGTATTTTCTGTTTATGCTGACAACGGGCTATTCTTTTTCTTTTTGCATCCAAGTATTGTGTTTGTCTTTCCTCCACTTAAGCACGGTCACGAATATATCGCGACAAAGAAGTTTTCTATATGAGTCCGAAAAGATAAACCGAATCACTGCCTGTCTGGGAGTGGGGGTGGAAGAGACAGATCGATGATTGGAAGAATAAGAAGAAAACATCTCTTAGGAGAGAAAAAAAACCCAATAAAAGATGAAGAGGGTAGCGAATGTCAACAATTGAGAAAGAGAAGCGAAACTTTGAAAGAGGTGAATAGAGATGAATACCCGTATGTATTGATATCTTAAGGATACATTGTCTTTGGTAGACTCAAAGAAACACAAAAGTGTTTGACGTCAATTCTGAAAATAATATTTTCCTACGAAACATAAATTGTAAGTGTGTAATTTTTAGGTTCATGCCGCAAGAACCGGGTATGGCTTACATTGCGCCAAACAATGTGTATCTGTGTTCTAGATGTTTGAAAAAGTTGTGAAGTTAGGCTATTCACGATTTTCTCCTCACAAAACTTGAAGATTTTATAATAATTTGATTTGCATAAAATTACAATTTCTTCCCAACCAAAAATGAAAGGTGATTACGTAAATTAGATGAAGATAGTGGTGAACTGTAGAGATTTATATATAATAATGTGTTACTACATCCAATGTAATGTTTCAGTTTCTGTAAGGTTATTCTTGGGTAATATTTCAGAATAATTATATTTTCGAGCTATTTTTGTTGTCCTTATTACTTTATTTCGTTCCATTTTCTTAACTTTTGCAAAACTTCGAAAATATGCTCTCAAAAGTGTTTTCAAAAAACTGAAATATTTAAAACTTGAATATTTTCAGAAAATAATATTTTAAACGTATTTTTGAATTTTTTTCCATTACCTTTTGACAAAGAAAGGGGGGGCACGAAATCTTCAGTAGTCTTCGGGTGCTGAGAACCTTAGTTACGCCTTCTCGGACTCGGAATTCAGCATCGTTGGCAACGAAGCTCAGGACCATGATTACGCAATAGGCTAATAAATAACACATCGATCAATAACTCCCGAGTCTAACATTGAAAACAACATTTTTTTTGCAATTTTTTTTTTTTTTTTATTCATCAACATAACACCTTTTGTTAATCACCTTTTAGGGTGATACAATCGTTCCAACGCTTTTCCAAATCTTTTTTTTTTCAAAAAAAAATTTTTTTCTTCTTTTTTTTCGCAAGAAATCTTTTTTGTTGCGATTAAATAGAGATAAACTGCTTTCAGAATCATCGACTCGTTGCTGTTTTTGTTCCATCGAAAGCAATCGCGGCACCCACTTGGAAAATACCTTTTTCACTTCACTTCAAAAAACCTTTTTCAGTAAATACACTTCCATATGATATCTGTGTCATCTCAGCAATCTCACGGAGCTTCACTTTACGATCTTTCGTTATAATTTTTGTCACTTCACTCACATTTTCCGGTGTAACGGCTTCCACAGGTCTACCCGAGCGTTCCGCGTCATTTGTGTCGGTACGACCACGTTTAAACTCGGCAAACCACCGACAAATCGTTGCTTTTGATGGACAAGAGTCCGGGTAACATTTTTCAATCCATTGTTTCGCTTGCACGGTGTTTTTACCCATTAAAAAACAATGTTTTATCAGTACACGAAACTCGGTTTTTTCCATTTTTTAAACAAACTACAAAACGACTTTACTCCAACCTCGATAACTCAGCTGTTTCTGGTCCGATCGACTTAAAATTTTGACACGTTTCAAGCAAAGGTTAGTACTCTAGAAAGACCTGGTTACTGGTTTACTACGAGCGCCATCTCTGGGTTAGTCTCGGGAGTTATTGATTGATGTGTTAGCCTTACGAGCAGTGAAAGAATCTGATTTTCCTTAAAAATTTAGTTGAAGGTAAATTATTTTTGTACCACTTGCGGTAGAAGTGAAGTGAAATGTGTTCCGACTGGAACAGAATGGAATTATTCCAAGGACACTCGATGCTGAATTCTATTCGTGTCCGATAAAAGGGAGTCGTGTTATCAACGCACGAAAGAATGTGATCCATTTCGCTTGTTCCGAGTGTCTGCACATGTTCAGATGGGGTGGGAAGAAACTTTTCTGTAACATATATTCCGAAATAGATTTTATTTTGTACATGTAACTATTGGCTAGTTTTCTAATTTAGATTTTAAATTATGTATTTATTACTTATTTTTTATCATTTGTAATATGACACTCCCGCTTTGTTACTTTGACGTATGTGATCCATTCTAACTTAAGTTAACAGAAAAAAATTCGAAGCGACTTTTAGAATAAATGTAAATTTCGTCTATAAATGGATATTTTAGGACTTTATGGGGCTTCAAATTTAAAAAAACATTTAAGAAAAGTTTTGTTTGTGTATATTTTCACTGTCAAAAGGGCATTTTATACAAATATAAGCAACCTTTAAGACTTTCAGCAAAACACAGTCACTCGAAAGAAAATAAATATATAGACATTTTGTAAATGGAATAGAATACAGACTATAACCTTATCTGCGGAATAGACTATTATTTTGATAATGTAGCGTTTACGTAGGAAGCTATGGTAGTTCGAGTCCCAAACATTGAAATTTTCTTTAAAAGTCATTCTAAGTTTCCCTTCATTGCAATATAAAAAACTTCTGCTCAATATAAAATCTCTAGTCTATTCTACGAATAGGTATTTGAAAAACATATCAGTGAAATTTCACGTTCATTGAAGCATCTAACACTTGGAGATGTTGTGTTTTGCAGTAGTGAAAAATGTCGTTTTTAGAATCTTCTCTATCACAGAAATTCATAATAAAGTAATATATTAAAACATGTGTAAAACTCAGCTTCTAAAAAAGATAAAAATAAAATTCAAAAAGATTCTTATGGATGAAAGATTGAACTTTAATATGAGACCGAAAATTGAAAAAAATCGATAATTTGATCAAAAATTATGTTTCGAAGGTGTGTTGTTCACATAGGGAAGGTACGTAAAGAAAATGAAAAATTGATATTTATTAGACACTTCAAATGATATAAAACTCGAGTATTACGAATGTGCAACAGGAAAATCCACAACAGAACATTATCGGAAAAACCTACTCGTATGAAATACAGTCAGACCCAGAAACTCGAGGTAGTCAAAGTTATTACACCGCGAGTGACAATATTGATATAGATTGAGCGACAATACAACGTCTATGTGAATTTTCTGCGTTACGCGTACAGTCTTCCAACTTTAATTTTGATTATCATGAAAATCACTTATACAAGGAAAAAAAAGTTGAAACTCCTGCAATTAGGACGGTAAAAATTGGCTGAACGCTCAGCTAATTTGACTGACCACGAGATCTTGAAAACAATTTCTTGCAAAAAATATCCAAAGTGGAACATTTCACTTTCCGAGAAATGGTGATTCACATCCGATTCAAGCATTAATATACACAAAAGATAAAATAAAAAAATTCAAATAGTCCAACCTCTCTTGTCTCCAAACAACAAAAAGGTGCGTCTAAAAAGATTTTTTTCACCTACAATCTATCAGGTTTTTAGCTCCTTTATTTCGTGACAAAAGTCACCGTCTGCACTTCACGATACGGTCATTCATCACCTACCTTTCTTGCCACAAACATTCGCGCATCTTTTTTGCTCGATTTTGGTACACAAGCACTATTTGACTTATTTATTCCCCGTGTTTCCAATTTCTCTTATTCAAAGTACGAATTCGTGAGTACATATTGAAAATCATGAAATGTTTATCCCTCTATATACAAAATAGGAAAAAAAAAGTATTAATGTCTAAACATGAAGTCCTGACGTCATCTGAAAAAAAGATTAATTTGAATCAAATAAAAAAAGGAGCCATTGTTATACAGTTGCGAGTAAATTAGATCGACTATAGTTCTAAAGGTGGCTCCAAATCAGGAACGAATCATACATCAATCTCGGACAGCATAATAATTTAACGCTAAGCATCGAGGGCTAATTGGATCTCCGTTCTCTGAATAAGAACGCGTTCGACCTGCCTATCGAAAGTTTCCAATCTCTCTGCCTCCTACCTCTTCGTTGGTAGCACATTCTTTTTATTTCGCTATCAGTTCACTCTGTTTCACCACACTTCAACACAGAATGTCAATTTACAAAAGCCAGGATCCATTCACAAGTAGAATTTCTCAAATTAAATTATGTCATACAGAGTCCCAAAAGGGTAGTTGAAAGGAAATGCGCGTGAGAATCGCGCTACAAAAGACCAGAATGAATTTTTTTGTTTTGTAACAAGATTATTTTATCCAGTAAAATGTTGGCTCTTATAACGCATTATATATATAACGCATTCCATAGCATTTTGATTATATTTCTGCTGTATAAATATTTTTAAGAGTTAAAGAAAGGAAAAATGATTAAATAATACTCGTAAGGCAACAAGGTTTATACAAAAGTTTTGTTTATAATATCTAGTTTTAAAATATTTATACAGCATAAAAAATAAAAATTTATCTTTTCCCGAAAAATAGCTGGGCGTAGCCCCCTCCCAAAACGTCGCCATTCCATAAGTATACAAACATTTTAACACTATGACTTACCTTTCTTTTAATTTTAAAATGTGAGACTAATTTAAACTCGACGTAATATGAGCTCGTTTTCTCTCGTTGCCTCACTCCAACAGAAATGCGACACTTTTTAAAATTTTTAATCTACTAATGTCTCTTAAGCTCTTCGATGTCCATAGACTATTTGAGACCAAAAGTTAGGAAGGCGATCCTGCCCCTTAAGTTTAAGAGCGACTCAAATGTCACCGTCGTCACGGCAACGAGCTGGGGGGCGGTGATAGATAAATGCCATCCCATCCGGATTTGCTAAGTGATGTTGTGGGCAATTATCGTTATTTTGATAAGTGAGACGACACAGGTCTTCCGGCGGCAAACAGATATGACGGAAAGCAGGGGCTGTCTATTTCGGGATCTTTTAATTAATAGATTAATTTTCCAAACCATAAAAGTAATTAGAAAGTTGTCTATAATTAAGCGAAGTTCATTACATATTTTGTCGTCATAATATTTATCGTAAGTAATCAAGCAACTTCCTCTACATATATTTGTCTACAAATTATTAACATAGATATATGTTTGGTAAATAGATCATGAAGTTGAAAACGAACATTAAAATTGCTTCCTCCCCGGTTGCAAGGCCAACATATTAAAAGTGAGAAAATGAATGCGAAAATTAAATTACGCACTTTTTTTTCAAAGTTTCTTTAGTAGTAGTAAATGATATTTGTAGACCGTCGGTTTCTTAGCAAAAAACGAATTTTTCACATTTACAAAAGCGATTTGAATAATAAAAATTCTATTAGAAATTCAGTAAAGTCATATGAATAGTGATTACGATAAAAAAAATTCATTCATTCACACAATTCTCTCTATTCTATATAAATTTCTCCATAACAATGAACTTAATTTCATCAAAAAAAGAGGGCCGTGGTAGCCTAGTGGTCAAGGTCGTGGACTAGCGGCCGGCGGTTTTCGTTCAGTCGCGGGTTCGATCCTTGGCCGCCAAAGACCCGCCGTGTAGTCGGGGCTGATGCACGTTAAATCTGTTCGGGGCCCAAAGTCCGCCCGTTGGCGTGGAGTGGAGAGAAGGGGGTGCCTGCTCAGGTGTCGTCCTCGTCACTTGACCGTGGTTCAAAATTTCGAGGTCCGTCGCCAATAGCTCTCGTGTTGCTTCTAGTGCGACGTTTATAAGAACTAAATTAAATCATCAAAAAGAGTGTTATCCTTAAAAATTTGAATTAAAACTGTTTTAATTATTTTATTTTTTGGACCAGATTCGCAATTTCGGTATATATATAATTTAATTTCTCATTAAAAAAGAATATGTGTGATTTTCAAGTATATTTACGTTTTCAATATTGTGTATTTATGTTGCTTTCATTAAGTTAGTTGGGAAGAGTGTTATTCGGTATTTTGATTTACATCTGTCGTAAAGAAACCTTCTTCAAATCTTATTTACAATGGTGAGCCCGTTTCATGAAAGCACTTTTCAAAAACAGAGTTCTGCGATTCAAGTGTTACTTTCGGAAAGTGTAAAACCGCCCGAAAATATTCTATCGGAGGAACAAAGAATTGGGCCGTTGTCGCACAAACAGCGCGAGTTTTTACGTGTTGGAGGAAAAGTTTGAGTGTTTTGATGTTTTTGTGTCGGTGTCGCAAAAACGTCGCCGACTAGCCGAGTGGAATAGTTCCGATTTTCCGTGATTCTTTGGAGAGGCAACGCAATATTCACAGCCTGTACTACTTGAACAGGATTGAGAAAAAAGTTAAGTTCGCGTTGAAGAGGAAATGTTCGAGATAGCAGAAGAAAGGTACGTTTCTTTTGGATCACAACGTTCGACCTCATATGAAACAATGGACAATGGAAACTGCTTGAAAAGAGGGTTGGGAGCTTCTACCTCATCCTCCTTACAGCTCTGACTTTGCCCCATCGAATTTTTATCTGTTCGGTCCGACGAAAGTAGCTTTGTGTGGCATCAACGACAACGAAGGAGTGAGAAAAAAGTACAAAATTGGCTTCGATATCAGGGTAAAGAATTCTTCGCTGAGGGAATAAGAATTCCAAAAAGATGGGATAATTGCGGAGAAGTCGGTGGTGATTACGTGGAAAAGTAAATAAAAAACGACATTAATTATTAAACAATTTTTGCTTTAAAGCTATTGGTCTTTTTAAATACTGAATGGTCGTCGTATATCAGTGATTTTTATCAATGTCGCACGAGCACTATTGGCGACGGACCTGGGTCAAAAGACGATGACAACACTGAGCTGTCGCCCCCTTTCCAAATTTCCACACCTCGCCTGTGGGAGGACTTGGGACTTCGATCACATTTAACGAGCATCAGCCTCGCTGCACGGTGGGTTTTTTGTGGCATTGGGAGCGAATCCAGGACTTAATAAAAATAACCCTGGCGTTGGCAACCATGTCTATCAGGGTGCCGCGACGCAAGAAAGGCATTAAGTGATCAGGTTAAAAAGGAAATGTACCGATTAAGCCGAACGATAAAAATGCGTGCGCCTGCTTCTGAATAAATCTTTCGTCATCAAATGACAGAGCGATGCAAATAATGTCTTTTTCCCGCTAATATAATTACACGTCGTTTTGTTTTACCAATTCCATCCTTCGACTCGCACAGAGACTCTAAAGAGCTGTCACTCGATCTCGTCGCAAATGTCAGCAACACCTACAAAAGCGCATTGTGTCATAATCATTCGCATCTTCTTTATAAAACACGCGGCCTCCAATGTCACATATCAAGGTCATTCCTACCGAATGTGCGAATAACATATAACGTTGAATACGTAAACGCCAGATTTTTAGTGAATTGACATTTCGTATCGTTTTCTTTTATTCGTTGTTTCAATAAAAAGGAAAGTAAACATCTTCAGAATTGGGTTCATTCATTGGGCATCGCGAAAAGGGAAAAAATTAGGCTAATTGTGATGAGGTTATTTCTTAAATCTTCGTGTTGTAAATAGTACATCGGGGTATAAATAAGCAGCCCAGTAGCTGAAAAGGCATCAGTTTTTATTAAAATGAGTAAAAATTTAATGTGGATCAATTTGTTAAAGTTCTTGCAGTTAGACAACTTGTTATAAATGATCACATATTGAGTATTTACTCGTATGCTTATAAATAAATTTTTGTAATATGCATCTTGTTATGCACCAGAATAAAAACCAAAATGTATGGCACATGCAATAGTTTTAATAGTTTTCTGTTGATCATTCAATGAAACTATCTTCCAAGTCCTCACACCGTGTGGTGTGTAAGAAAGGAGAAGTAAGTATCAGCTCTAGTAAAGTCCTCCTCGATTTACGGTTATTTAGAATTACGAGGTTCGTCGCCAAGACCTCTCGTCTTCTCCAATATAATGTTATACACATTTATTTAGACATTTCGATACAATTTAACATTAACTTGTATAAGGTGGAGCAATCTTTTCCGAACAATGGTCTTCACAATTTTTAGAATTCCTATTTACAGGACGAGGAAATTGAAAATTATATCACGCCTTTAGTATGGTTACAGAATACAATTCCCAAAAAAGAAGGGAGAATGTTTAAGCTAAGAACAATTGATAAAATTACTACACATGTGAGGTTAGGATATTCACAGTTTTCTTTTAACTAACCTCGGAGATTTTCTGTAATTTGAACTGAATAAAATTTCAACACCTTACCAACCAAATGAAACGTGATTAGGTGAATTAGAGGAAAGTAAGATGCAAAAAACATTGAATTAGGGATAGTGATATTAAAGGGAAATAGAAATGAAAGGAAACAGAAGGGAGACAGATGATAATGACAAGTTGATAGATATTTGTGAACTGGTTTGAATCATCGCAATTAATTAGTTATATTGAAATTGGTTCGAAGTGACTCTTGATTAGAGTAATAGGAGTCAAATCCCTTATAAATAAGAAATGACTCAATCAGTGCAAGTGAATTGGTCAGCTGTGCTTTTATCCTTTAATTTTGAGTCAGGATTAGAATCAGTCAAGTAGAGTTCGGAAGAGAACAACCCTGATTAATCTGTACCGACAGTTAAACTAACTGAGAATGTCTGTTCCTGACGTCTCTTCCAGTGGATTTTATTAACATACTGACTATTTAATTAGACTTTAAGATGTCTGGAGAGTGTAACAATGAGAGGTAGACGCTATATACCTTAAGTTAAAGAGGGAAATGGTTTTACTACATATTTAAAAATACATCGTGAAATACTTTTCAGACACTTAATTCATTTATCGCGTGGGTTACTGTGTTACCATGGTAACGTTATATAAAAGACTGGTGAATAAAATGCATTCAATCACTGCCAGGAAGGAAAAATTCATCTCAAAGCAGTTAACGATATATTAAAGACGAAAATATATATTACCATGAATATTCCAAATCAGAGGTTAAAGAAGTTTTTGAGACTACAAGGCCAAGTTAAATTACTTTCAGTTTAAGAAGCTTAAGAGAAAGAAACTTCATTTACTTGAAATGCTGAACTTTTCTACAATGTAGATTACTACGATTCTAATATATATCGTATGTTAATTAACATCTTTATTACATTCAAATTACCAATTCATAAGAATATACAGCCAGGTATAAAGAATGATCGCATATTTATACAGAAAATAAAAGAAATTAAACACCCACCCATATATATATATATATATATATATATATATATACGAAGTAGATTTCAAAAGTTCACGGATTCAGTCAATAAAGTGAAAAATTTTTGCAGTAGAGCAACTACGTTACGTTCTATGTTACAATGCTCTCCCCCTTTTCTAAAAGTGGTTTGTCCCAAATCACGAGATGCCACAAAGACCCGCCGTTCAGCCGGGGCTAATGCACATTAAATCTGTCTGTGCCTAAAGTCTTCCCAATGTCGAGGTGCAGAAGTTAGTAGGTGCCAGCTCAGGTGTTGCCCTCGTCACTTGACCGAAGTTCAAAATTACGAGGTCCTTAGCCAAGATCCCTCGTGTTGCTTCTGATGTGACGTTAAATAAAAACCAAACCAAACCCAAATCACGTGATCGGTGGTGGATTTTGTAGACGGATGCCTTCAGTAACCGGCGATTGAAATAAATGGCGTTTGTTGATCAAAGAATAAATATCAAATGCTGTGTTCGCTTGGAAAAGAGTGCTACGAAGAATTTCGAAGTGTTTAAGCATGTGTACGGCAGTGATATATTATCGCGAACGCAAGTTTTGAGTAGTATCGTCGTTTCAGAGAAGTCAGGGAAAGTGTCGAAGACGACGAACCCTCTGGACGTCCGCAGACTTCCCACACAGTTAAAAACATCGAAACGGTTTTTGAGGTGGTACGTAAGAACAGGCTTCAAACAATTGTGCAAATAGAAGAATCAGTTCGGATATCCGAGGCTACATGTCAACGGATACTGACTAAGGATCTTAACATGCATAGGGTGTGTCAACACATCGTTCCCGCATGTTAAACGAAGACCAAAAGCCGATTCAAATGGAAATGGCGGGAGACTTAATATCGGCTCTTGACAAAGATCCTTCCTTACTTGACAGAATTGTTACTGGAGAAGAGAAATGGTGTTTCTTATACGACCTGCAATTCAAGAGAGCATCGGCGCAACGTGGAAATCACCACAATCTCCACGCAAGTAGGAATTCCGCCAAGGTCGCTCTAAGGGAAGGTCATGCTAGAGGTGTTCTTCGATATCCAGGGCATTGTGTGCATCTGGAATGTATCTCTGAAGAACGCACTGTGAACAAAGAACTCTATGTAGACATCGTGCGTCGTTTGCGTGAGTCGATCCGAAAGAACAGATCAAAATTGTGGGCTGAGCAGTCATGGGTGCTTTTGCATTTCAACACTCACACCGATCCCTCCTCGTCACTGCCTTTCTTGAGAAAACGAAAACAATTGTTTTGCCACATCTTCCTTACTCTCCTTATCTCGCCCCTGCGATTTCAGCTTATTTCCTGAACTGGCACGTAGCTTGCAGGGTCGTCGATTTCAATCTACAGATGAAGGTAGAAGTGCATCGCAGGACATGGCTGATAAAGGATCCCAGAAATGTTTCGATGACTTTTACAAACGATGGCAAAAGTGTGTTGTTGCTCAAAGGTCTTACTTCGAAGGACGACGTGTTTCAGCAATTCATTTGGATATATTTTTTAAGTCACAGACTCGGTCCGGAAACTTTTGAATCCTACTTCGAATATGTACACGTCTTTCCACCTTAGTGGCTAAAGCGGAATGAAGGAAACTTTCCCTGTTTGGAATTTTAATGCAAGCTTTTATTCAGATCACATACTATTAGATTTACAGATATTTTGGTATTTTATCTGCAGAGCAAAAGTCTTCCAGGGATTATCCCTAAACGTTTGAAACCGAGGGGGAATCCGATTCATGTAAATTTATAGCATGTGATCACATAAATTAGAAGATGAAATAGATTTCTATCAGAAAATAAGCCGAATTTCCCACTAGAAGCTTTAAAGTATAAGAAAAATTAGGAAACTTTTAATTAAATTTAAGTAAAATCATTACACACTCACACACACATATATATATATATATTGTTGTTGTTGTTACCGTCATCATCATTATCATTATTAAAAATCAATTTGAGGAGGTGCATTAAGATTTAATTGCAATTTGTCAAAGTTTAAAAAACATTTTAGAACTCCTTAGATATTAGAATATCATTTTCGCTTTATAATTCCTCAGCCAGCTTCTTTCTCACTCCTCATACTTTTCGCTACTTATGATCTATACGTGACGTATCACATTTCCCCCCATCACTTTTCCCTATAGAGTGACAGCAACTGTCACTAGAGACTCGCAAACTTGTTTACGGAAGCGGCGCGGGTCGTTTACATAAACAAGCTCTCAGAGAGGATGATGAAAACTTGTTCAATCAGTTGATGAAAGACCTTTTCATGATGTAGTTAAATAATGACATAATTACAGAAATAGAACGAAAATATTAATAAAAACGGATTCCTCTCCTAGCTAATACGTCTTTCAGAGAAAAATGTTTACATTTTGACATGATATTTTGACTTTCTTTACATACATTAGACTGAACCATGCAACACACTCTTTAGCTTGTGTATAAAAGCATTAAATTACATCAAATGCATTCTTTTCCATGTTTTCAAATTCCTATTTATTTACCAATAGTGTTACAGTGCAAATGTACATTTATGTAGTTTTTCAAAAATCATTTCTAATCTGTAATTTTTCTTTAATATTTTCTTTTTTAACTTAAAAATCAACATTTCTTTATTATATTTTTTTCACTAATTATTTTATAACTTTCTATTTATGATAAATCAAATTAATAATTTTATATTTATTAATAGTTTATAATTTTTTTTGTATTACAAGGTTTTGCTTATTTTATTTTTTACCGCACACACACTCACACACACACACACATATATATATATATATATATATCATATAACAGGTCAATTTAAAGTTGACCTGGTTACGCATAGTTAACTACTAGATTAAATCCATGCTTTTAGTTAGCCCTAACCCTGAAAAGATGCGTGTATAAATTTGACAGCTGTCGGATCATTAGTTTGTGAATTATAGCATTTTGAGTGAAGCAACTTTTGTTATTGTGAAAAAAATGGATAAAAAGGAATTTCGCGTGTTGATAAAATATTGCTTTCTAAAGGGAAAAAATACAGTTGAAGCAAAAACTTGGCTTGATGCCGAGTTTCCGGACACTGCCCCAGGAAAATCAATCATCAAGGATTGGTATGCTAAGTTTAGACGTGGTGAAATGAGCACCGAAGACGGTGGACGCCCAAAAGAGGTTTTTATCTACGAAAACATTGAAAAAAATCCACAAAATGATTTTGAATGACCGTCAATTGAAATTGAATGAAATAGCAGACACTCTAAAGATATCAACTGAACGTGTATATCATATCATTCACGAATATTTGGGTATGAGAAAGCTCTGTGCAAAGTGGGTGCCGTGCGAGCTCACTTTTGACCAAAAACAATCACGAGTTGATGATTCGGAGCAGTGTTTGAAGATGATCGAGCATAATAAACCCGAGTTTTTGCGTTGATATGTGACAATGGATGAAACATGGCTCCATCATTTCACTCCGAAGTAAAATCGACAGTCATCCGAGTGGACTGCATACGATGAACCCGCTCCAAAGCGTGGAAAAACGTAACTGTCGACTGGCAAGGTTATGGCGTCTGTATTTTGGGATGCGCATGGAATAATTTTCATTGACTACCTTGAAAAAGGAAGGACCATCAACAGCGACTATTACATAGCGTTATTGGACCGTTTGAAGGACGAAATCGCCAAAAAACGGCCGCATTTGAAGAAAAAGAAAGTGCTGTTTCACCAAGACAATGTACCGTGTCACAAGTCAGTGAAAACGATGGCAAAAATCCATGAATTGGGCTTCGAATTGCTTCCTCATCCACCGTATTCTCCAGATCTGGCCCCAACAAGCGACTATTTCGACATATAGATCTCAAAAGAATATCTGGGGAAGAAATTTTCTTGAATGAAGAGAGATCATGAAAAACTGAGGCCTATTTTGAAGCAAAGGACAAAATCGTACTAAAATGGTATCTAAAGAAAGTTGGAGGTCTCTATAATCAGTGTATCACCTTGAAGGGATATGTTGAGCTAAAAACATTTTGCCAAAAAAAAATGTGTTTTACTATGGTAGATAGGGGATTTTTCAACAAATATCCTGCTCATATATATATATATATATGATATATATAAAAACATATATTTACTTATATTATTTTTAATAGCAAGTTTAATAAATTTTAGACAAAATAGAGAGAATAATGTATTGAATTTTGTAAGAGGGTTTAAGCTGTTAAGTTGAATTATTTAGGTCAAGTCTTCTCCATCACACATATTATTAATAAAATGGTTATACAACAAAAGTACAATTCAAATAAAAATTACGGAAAACTGAAATACTTCAAAAAAATTAAAAACAAAACTAGAAAATAAGAGCTTTAATTATCCAAGCTATAGGAAAACAGATATTAAAAAATCTTTGGAGAAAAAATCAAAAATTTTCAAAATATCTACCACTCCACGTGTATTAATAATTTCCTACAGGAATATCAAAAGAAATAAAACAAAATTGAAATTTACTAATAGAGATCAATACAAATTTAGAAAAAAAAATATACTTACATTTGATACTCTAACGGTATATTTCAAATACGGAAATACTGAAAGCATAAAAACAGATCAAAATTAGTACATAGCAAACACTATACCATCTTCCATGTGAAGAAAAAAAGTTTAACGTTGCCAAAATATCACACTACAATTCTCGAAAAGCAATTTTTAAAGCTTTCCAGACTAGCAACAGCACTGAAAACTAGTCAAAATTCAAAGGACAGCTGCAACTTTCAGGAATATTGATATATGTGTAATATTAAAGAAAAACTTACAAAATCAAAAAAATTTAAAATATCAAGGAAGACGGAATAATTAATAACTTGAAATTTTAAAAAAAAATCAAAACTAAAAACGCATACTATTAAACTAGTTGATAAATGATTCTTTACCTAAAAAAAAACACTTCAATTAAAATTCGGAACAATGTAACTTGTACAAAAGTATGCCAACTTTATGCAAAGTATTAAAATAAAATATCATATATTTTTTTCACTTTATCCTATATCTCTTCTTTAATAATAAGAAATGGAGTTCTTTCGCTTATTCTAAAATATTAAAAAAGTACTTTTGGAGTGAATCGGATTATTTTTCTTCCGAAAGTGAATCAACAGAAAAATTTACTGAAGGTTATCTCCGCCTTCCAAATCATTCCAAATAACACTCGTGGAGGACAAGCCGATTGTTGCTCCGAATGATGACTTTATCTACTCAGAAGAAAATTTAAGAGGACATTGAACATGGAATAGGTCAACATCTTTAATGTTATACGATACCAAATGTGAAAGCAAATTATAACTCCCTCATATCTTCAAGGGAAATTTAACCATCAAACTTCGACCTTACTGAAATTTATTCGTCAATGGGAGAATTTATTCATACGGAGGGAAAAAAACTCAATTTTTCTTTCACACTTGAGAAAAAATATTTATTATCTAATAATGAAATTAAGAGGTTTGTTTTGACTCTGTATTCCAAAATGAAGGTCTAACTGATTATTTTAAATATGTAATTGTACCTTCATTGTTTCATTCATTGCATATACATTAGCAAGACGAACGGTTCGCGAGCCAATTGGGAAGAGCTCACGAACTTCTAAGATCCTGAAATGAAACAGATCAGGGTTTCCTAAATGGTGGGCATTGCCACCAAAAAAATTGCCAGTTTCATGATAACATAACTTGTAAAGTGCTTTGGAATATATTTGTGATATATTTGATTTTTTGAATAATCTAAATTTGACCTAAAATAACTGCAATATTACTGTTTGTAGTAGCTATTAAAAATATAATTTATAGCAACATCGTGAAGAAACTCATAATAACAAAGCTTTTATTAAAGCGAATAAAATTTCAGATTAATTACAGTATGAGTTCATTCCCGGAGATTTCAACTGCTATGAAGGAACGTTTGAGAGGGAGAGAGACTGATTTTATGGAACGTTTTCCGTCAAATACCGATTAAGAATAGACAAGGAATCAATTTACATTAACGTAGAATCCGACACGGAATTACGGGATTCAGATGTTGAATCTATACGTGAACTGTCGTATGACGCATCACTTTAAAGGCATGTACGAGTAATACCTGTCGTGGCAACAAAAGCACCAATTTTAGCACAAAGAAATGTTAAATTCCAGATGCTTTTTTGTCACGACCTATAAGCCAGATTTTCAACATTGGTTTTCCTGCAAAATAAATTTAAAAACAGTTGGGAAATGAAACCGAATTTGGCAATGAAACTATCGTCTTTTCTACCAAACATGCAGTTTTTAGTGAGCAAGAAGAAAATTCATAATTTAAGTCCTTTCCTTCCCATTAATAATTTTATCTTATTAAAAAACTCTCTTTGCAATTATTTTTGTAATAATTAATCATGTACTTTAATAATTAACGAAATTATTAACCCTACGGTGCATAGTGTAGCCATTTTTTTGGCAACACATATTGTTTCTCAAATACCAGCTCCAATAAATGTTTCCAAACGGCAACAAATGCATGAAAGAGGATAAAAATATCGATTTAAGTTTTTAACTCTTAAAATTACCAATAGATAGCAGTAGAAGTTTTATTTTGAGAAATGTGTTTGCTGCTTCCAAAATATATGTTCGAAACAGAAGAAAAAAAACGTCATACTAAAACAATAAACTTCATCAACAAAGTTGCTTTTTTCCTGATAAAAAAAATTGGTACTAAAAAAGCAATTGCTTTTTTTAACATTTTTTGTGCATTTGGTTTTATTTGATTATATAGTTAATTACATAATGGGTTAAGTTCATTGCTAGCACATTTAGTTTTTCGTCACAAAACATAGTAAAATGTAAAGTTAATTTTTTTCGTAAATATTTCTTATTAACTAATACTGTTGAAGATATCAAATATATTTTTTTCAGACGAATTTAAAAAAAACCCATGCACTGTAGGTTTAAAATACTGTACCTGATAATTAAACTGTGACATCTTAATAATATTTTATTTTACATACAAATTTCAAAACAGGCAATTAGGTTCTGGTGGATCGAGAGAAAAAAATCTTAAACATAACCAAGTCAAAGAAAGGGAAAAAAAACCTGGGAAACTCTGAAATGAACCATGGATCTTGGAGATTTGCCAGCAAAAGGAAAATTAACGACCTCGTTCCAATCTCAACTTAAAACCCCCTTTTTCGTCCGTTCAAAAAAACCGACAGGAGATGGTTCGCCGCAAGCGGCTCTCTTGATGCGTATGGAACTGCGAGCCGAACCGTTCGCGATCGGTCCAGCGGAATGAGCATTAAAATAACATATTCGTAACCGACAATTCGCAGACTAGGATCCATTCTTCCCAAACCGTCGTAGAGAACAAGGATGGTCAACTCGCGTTGCACCCGGTATCGACCAGTGACTCATAGGGCTGGGCCATGTGAACAAATATTTAAACTTTTATTATATATAAATATACCAAAGAACATCCCGCCATGTGTCGTTCGTATCATATCCCATTACTATGGGAATAGCTCAGTACATTGACTCAACAATCGTTACACTTTTTCTTCTATATTCTTTCTCAGAAACAATAACCAAGTTGAGCTAATTTTAAGAAGTGTATTGATCGTCCTGCGTGGATAAGTGGTACTCAATATATATCTAACCAGCAAACACACTTGAGAGCACGGGATGTCGCAGGTATGCAGTGTCATATTCGCGGGACGGAGAGGCGACGCGTAGATCGTGCGAGCGAGCAGCAACCATTTTGTCTGCGGCAAGCCTAATATATTCGGTCCAGAAGCGCATAGATCCAAACAGACAGACTTTTATTTAATAGTAACATAATAGTTAATAGTAACATTTAATAGTAACAACGTTGTATTGTGGACTAACACATCAATCAATAACTCCCGAGACTAACCCAGAGATGGCGCTCGTAGTAAACCAGTAACCAGGTCTTTCTAGAGTACTAACCGTTGCTTGAAACGTGT
>BMAW01033512.1:0-15222 GCA_019974015.1 Nephila pilipes | reverse complement strand
CGCAAATTTATCCAGAGGTATTGTAAAACTATGATTATTTCTAAAAAAAATCGAGGCATAAACTTTTTTTTTATTCTTAAATACTTTCAAAATATTTACCATCCAATATTCCATCCATTTCTCCCAACGTTTCTTGACTTTTCGAAAGTAGACGTTATAGAATTCGTCAGGTTTAATATCTTCTACTTCAATCTACGGCTTCTTAAAATCAAACTAATCAACATAAATAACTATAACCTACAACATTAAGCACGTTAGAATAAATTAATTTGCATAACGAATTTTATCAACATATCTCTATTATTTCTTAATTATAACTAACATTTAACAGTGTCCCTCATATACCGAGTTAAAATAATGTTTTAATGATCCGAAAAGTTAAGAATAATTGAGTCGTAAGTTTGTATAAATCCAATGAAGTAAAGAATCCAAGAAAGAAACCTAGCAGTTATAAATAAACTTTACTTCAGTTTAATGAATATTTTGGGCAATTCATTTATATTTATAAAGTTCGAAAACCAGTTAAACAGAACAAGTATAACCAATAATAATACGTTATTGATACAACTAGTCCATTTAAAGATCAGATTTTCGATACCGTATCAGTTTACAAGCAAAAAAGAACAGTTACATCGATTTACAATTAGTCTTCTGCTTCTGTTCCATTAATTTTTATTTACGACACGTTATCTTTTCTATAAATAGAAAATATTCCCGTTTTAACTCTTCCCAAGAGATGAGAAACGATATTAAACACGTTTCAAACTCACATCTTTCATTATACTACGGAGTACTTGTTTGTAGTGCCAATATATTGATTGTCATTAATTACAGAGCTGACTTTTGAGAGAGTGTTTGGTTTTAACAATTGTAAAGAGGTTTGTGTAAAAGGCTTGTATGGTTGTTGCAGTATGTCTATAATTAATCAAATGCTGCACGTAATGCGTTAATATGTATTTATAGATTCGGATTTTATAAAATATGCTTGAATGATAGAAACTTATTATACATGTCTCTTTTGATCATTAAAAGATAATATAGAAAATAACAGTTGTTGATTTTTCTAATTATTTCTTATAGCTATTATAATGTTCTACTATTAAACAAAATGCATCTAAATTTAAATAATTTTAAGTTCTATTGTATTAATTATGATTTTCCTACGATAAGACAAAACGAATTTAATGCAGAGTTATTTTTTTTAAAAGAAACATGTACTAAAATCAATCTTATGGATGGTTGTATAAAGAATGCTTATCGGAATTCTGTTTATGATATAAACATATAAATTTAAGTTAAATTGGATTTTTATGATTTTCTTACCCTGTAAGTTTTAGTCCTATCTTTAAAAGAAGCAATGCAAGGACCAATTGTACAACAAATCTTATTTTAAAAACAAACTAGCTATTTGAATAAATCTGATGTGACAATTTTATGCATTGAAACATTAAATGTCAAGAGAACTTTTCTCCTACTGAAATATTCAAATGTAATGAATTATTTATAAAATGTATTCCTTAAAACCTGAAATTTTAACTTGCGCTTAAATAATTCAATGGTAAATTCTTTTGAGTTTTTCTGCTCACAAACATCGAAAGAATTCCTTGAAAATGCATTTTCCTGGATTTATTCTTTGTCCTATTGCTTTCTATTATTCTCCACAATGCTCTTTGTAAGAAAAACGTTCTGACGTACTATCAATACTGAAAAAAGAAATAAGTATAATGACAATAAACATATTTTCTCATCATAACATGCAATACAAAATTGTATGAATTTTATTACAAACTATAAATATGCGTTATATATTCAACTATTAAATATATATTTCTAATAATAATAACGAATAACTATAAATTCATCTTCTCTAAGAAATTTATGAAATTTACATTAAATTTGAAATTATTTTTAAAATAGTAAAAGTCAATATATCACCTGTTCGTGTTAAACTAAATATAAGTGTTTGTAAAGATGGTTCTAAAAATAACTAAATTTTATAATTTAAATCATAAGTTAGCTAAAGAAAAAAAAAGAAGAATTAAAGGATGAGGTAGTTAAAAAATAAAAAAAGGTATATAAATTTTTTATTCTAAATATTCTATATTTATAGAATACACATATAGAATATTATATATATATATATATATATATATATATATATATATATATATATATTAATAAACAAATTTATTCTTGTAATAAAAGTTGATTACATTAGGTATTCTAATTCTTTATAGTTAGTTATTCTAATTTATTATACCCTTATGGTATATATATTTTGCACTTTGATAAAAATATTCTACAAAGTATCAAGCAATATAATTTTAATAATTTCGCTTTCACAATTACAAAAACAATATCTGGAAGAAAATAACACAGTGAATAAAAAGATGAAATAGATAGAAATAAGATAAAAGAAGTAGAAGAAATAAAGCGAGAAAAAATGTACTAATATAAATGATATTAAGAAGCAAATGAATAATTTGATTTATAAATTTGAGGAAGAGAATTTAACATTAAGAATTTAAGAGATTTTCTGATCAATAAAAACAAATAAGAAAATGATTTCAATCATATAATTATAGATATTTCTAATTTTTTTGTTTAATAAATACACAATTTGAAGATTATATAGTTGATTCTCAAAAAATAGAATATTGTACAGTGAAATCAATCTTTTATTGAAATTAATTAAAATATTCTTCTTAATAAATATAAACATTTATTCCTGCTAAAATATTACTATTAAAAAGCCTATAAATTTATTTAAGTATACTAATAGACTACCTTAAAATGGTAATGATATTTGTTTAAATTTGTAAAGAATACAGAGTTTATTAATGAAGTCCATCAGCATGATTCACACATTTTAAAAGACCAAGGAATTATGCTATTACGTGTAAAACATTTTATATTAATATGACTAATCAACATTTAGTAATTAATAATTCTTTTTGTTAAATAAACAATAGTGATAGAGAAAATTATAATAGAAAGATAGTCATGTTTAATAAAATAGGTTATAATATGAATTTTGTTAAATTTGCCTGTATTTTTAAACAATCTAAATTTTATAATCAATTTAAACTTCACGCAGAAGCTAATAATTCTAATACTTATATCACTTTAAATGGTTAAAGTTTGCAAATATAATTACAAAATAGTAGAGACAATTATAATAAAGCTGCAATTATTAAATAACAGAACTGATTTTATCAATTATGATAAAAATGAAGAATTTTCCTCTATACATAGTTATCATTTTGAAGATATAGTTATTGAAAATCTCATTAAAGCTCTTAAGTACATTTGTAAGAAGTTTAATATGAACAGTGCCACTTTTTATGAAAAGTTTATATATTTTGTTAATTTAGTTCTGGAAGAGTACTATATTATATTTAATAATAAGAAATATGAAGAAAGAGCATACCACAAGGTAAGACTGCAAGTAATAATTTTGTTATAACAATTATTTGCATTTGTGCAAATATAATTATTCTGATAATAATAATGGTTTTAAAAATAATATTAATAAAGAAGGCAATATTTACTTAACTTTTTATCCTATTTATTTAAAATTATAACAAACTAATAACAATTTTTTGAATCTAATTACTTATAAATTTATTTAAAATAACTAAATAATTTTTTATAACAATTTTAATCAGAGACATAACTTTCATTTTTTGGTACACAAGATACTCTTTCAAAAGTGTTTTCTTTCTTAGAAATATTATATATTATTACATTTATGTAAAACAATCTCAATCTTTTCGTAACTATCCTAATATTTATGAAAATTTAAATGAAATTCATAAAACATTTTGGAATGTAGAATACTCTAAGAACATCTTTACAAACAATTTAAATTTACTAATTATAAAAAAGAATAATATTTTTGTTGTCTTAGAAAATAATAAATTTCCTCTTAGTTTCTTATTTTAAACTTTAAAATTTTAAGTTCATATTTTATATTTAATAAAATATTTTAATTTTATAAATTTGTATTCGTTTTTTATAAGAATTCTTAATAGAGTTATTCGCCACCCAAGGGGCTATTGTTTTAGCGGATCACTTTTGGCGCACTAGATCATTTTTCAATTTTTTATCGTTTCCTTCAATTTTAATTAGCTTCCTTCAATTTAGTAGCTTCAATATAACCAATTTAATATTTTATCATTTGATTTAATTTTAATTACATGTAGCTTAAAAATATTCAAATTAATAATTTATTTGTTGGATATCAATGCATATTTCCTTTACCTTCCCCCAACATAAAATAGATTGCGCCGCGCCATGTAAGCTCTGGCTGCGCATGCGCACAAAGGATGGTGTTCTCCCGAGTACTAATACGTCACTATTACTCCTTCTACTGATGCTGCTGAATCTCCAAGCGTAAAGTTTAGGCTGCAGCACTGACTTTTATTTATGTATTTTTGTAAATAAATCAGCTTTTCGTAACTGTGCCGTAGTTCCTACATTCACTTCCAACAAAGGTTACGAACCCAAGAAATGAAACGATGAACCAGTAGCAGTGCACATTACGAAAAAATCTATCTGAAACGACACTTGAATAGAAAAGCTACTCATTCCTGATCAAAAAAAAAAAAAAAAAAAAAAGCTGAAACATTATGACGCAACTCAACGCTAAATGAACAAACAAAACTACGATACGTGGAAGCTTCAAATTTAAGCGGTTTTGATTAACAAAACGACCATTGGGATTACGTCCATGGCAACGAAGCTAATCCTGTTGAAGGTGCCACACCCGACGCCATTGAAAAGCTGCGGAGATCGACTGAAATCGATCGAAAAGCTTGTGTGGGCATTATTTTGTCTATCAGCTCAAGTGAACTTCATCATGTAAGACATTGCACAACTTCCAACGATGTTTGGAAAAAGCTGAAAGCTGTATTCGAATCTAAAAGACCTGCCAAAAAGCTATTGTTCCAGAAAAATGACCGACACAGAAACAATGTCGGATCATCTTAAAGAGTTTCTCGACACAGTAGATAAGTTGAAAAAAAATTGCGCCTTGATATTACCGATGATATCTCATCCATTTTATTTTTATGCAGCGTTCCGGACTATTTCGAAAATTTCCGATGTGCCATTGAATCTAAGACAAACTGCAGAATCCTGAAATTCTCAGAATAAATTTGAAGAAATAATTTGAAGTAAGAAAAAGAAAGGTAAATCCTGCATCACAGTGTGCTTTATATTCTTCAATAAGAAAGGATAAGTAGTATTCAAAAACGAACTCTGAGAATTGGAATGCAAACCAAAATAAAGCAGCGAATCAGAAGTCTTTGAAACATTCGAAGTGTAATTACTGCTCAAAGTTTGGACATAAAGCCTCCGAATGTCGCAATAAATTATTCAATTGGAAACATACATTTCTAAATCACTACTCGTCCATGTTAGTGAAATCTGATGAATATGCATCGTCGACTGTGTGCTATAATAAAAGCCAGAACGGCCTGAACTCCCTGTGTTTAGATAGCATAGGCGCTTTCATATGTGCAAAGATGAAAAGCTATTCTAAGAAATAAATAAAGAAACAAACTGATTCGTAAAACTAGCTGTTGATAAAACTACTGAAGTAACCGACAAAGGTTCGGTTAGCATAACTGTTCAAAATGCTAACCAACTCTAGAACAATTCTTCACAAGAATGTGGTATGTGTACCAGAACTAAAATGCAACCTAATAGCAACATCTAAAGCCACAGTGAACAATTGATCTATTATTTTCTCCTAGAAAAAGTAAAAGTAATTGAAGCCAACGGAAAAGTTTTGATGACAGCGACCCGCAAAGGAGACTTATATTATGCGAAACCGAAAATTGAAACAGCAACTATTGTCACGAAATTTCAAATTATGGCAACAAAAATTTGGACATTTAAATGAAAGTGATCTAAGGAAATTAAAGACTGAAAGATTGGTGCGAGAATTACATTTTGATACAAAAGATTCCGTAAGGGACTGTAAAATCTTCATAAAGTTAAAAAAAAGACTGTTACCTTTTTTCAAAAGAATCTAAATTCAAAAGTAAAAATCTTTTAGAACTTGTACATTCTGACGTTTGTAGACCCATGAAGATTACCGTCACTAGTAGGTTTGTATACTTTTTATTACTTTCATTGATGATAAATCAAGATATGTAGAAATAAATTTCTTGAAAACTAAAAATGAAGTGTGATAAAAGCCTTTATAACCTATAAAGCTTTAATTGAAAAACTAACAGGGAAGAAAATTAAAGCACTTCATACCGATAAAAGATTAGAATATTGCAGATCAGAATTCGAAACTTTTCTTAAAGAACATGACATCCGAAGAGAAAAATCTGCTGTTATGACCCTTAACAAAACGGAGTTGCAGAAAGAGCAAATAGAACTGCAGTTGAAATGGACAGATGTCTCTAAATCTAATCTGGATTAAGATCTAACCTGTGAATGGAAGCAATAAATTGTTCCATTTACATTCGCAATCACTCGCCTAGCAAGAGCCTCGAAAATTCTACCCCATGCGAACTCTTTTTTGGCACCAAGACAAGTGTGTCACACTTTAAAGTGTTCGGACTTTATGCATATGTTTTGAATAAACAATTGAAAATCAAATTTGAACCTAGATCAAACGAACATATCTTCATAGGATATTCAATAGAATCGAAAGCATAGCGCGGCTGTTTGATAACAAAAACAGAAAAATAATAGCGAGAGAGATTTATTGACGAATTCGAAAACCATCTGCCAGCGTCACAAATGGAATTCTTTACCCTGCCTGATAAAAAACAAAAATCTACTCTCATCGAGGATTCTTCATCTGACTTTGGTGATATAGCAAAAAGAGAAGCAACGTCATCTGACTCCTAAACAGAAACCGAAACATCGGATAGCTATGACGTCATACCTCCGGATGGAAGCGTTTGTCACCAAGCTTCTGGAAGGCCTAGGATTTTAAGAACAGGCAAAAGAGGACATCCAAGAAAGGAATATGGAAAAATTTCCATAATTATGGATTACGGATTGTTTTGAAACTGGCCCGAGTGTTCAAGAGACTTTCTCTGGTCCGAACAAAATAGCTTGAAAAAATTCTATGAAGGAAAAACACGATGCATTAATTAAAGAAATTAATGGACATTAGTTCCAAGATCCAAACATAAAAGGGTCATAAGATCAAAGTGGATTCTAAAAGAAAAATTAAAAAAGATGGAACTGTTGAAAAATTAAAAGCAAGAATTGTTGCGAAAGTTTATTCTTAAAAACCTGGAATAGATTTTAACAATAATTTTTGTTCGGTTGTAAGATTAAGTTCAATCTGAACTGTTATTTCTTACTCAGCTAAAAACAACCTCACTGGTTATCAATTAGATTTTGTGATGGCATATATATAGGGAGATCTGAACGAAGAAATCTTTATGGAGCAACCAGAATAATTTCGTGGTTTAAAGATCAAGTTTGTTTACTAAACTATTATCTTTATGGTCTCAAACAATTTTTGAGATAGTGGTATAACAAGCTGGACACTAAACTCAAATAACATGGGTTTAAATCGGTAAATGTTGATACATGTGTTTATCGGATGAAATAGTCTTCTGCTGAAGTAATCATTATTGTATATGTTGATGATTTAGTGTTGCTTACAAACAGCAAAAACCAGGACTATTGAATTATTGCTTTGGAATTGAATTCAAACAAGATAAAAACAGTTTAACAATATTTCAATTAAAATACATTGATGATATTTTGCACAGTTAAAAAATGTAAGATGCAAAAACTGTTGTACTCCCATGGATACAATCAGTAAATTAAACAAAGAGATGCTTCCCTAGAATGAAGAAGAAAAATCGACAATCCAAAACTTACCATTCAGATCTTTGATTGGATCTCTAATGTATCTGTCTCTCGCCACAAGACCAGACATTACTTACGCTGTCAATTTTTTTAGTCAGTTTAACAACGTTCCAGGGAAAACGCATTGGATGGCAGCAAAAACAATCATAAGATACTTGAAAGGAACTAAAAATCAAGGATTAATTTACAAACAATCTGCAAAACCATTAATAAGATATATCGATTCTGACTGGGCTTCAGATACCAAAGACAGGAATTCTTGCACAGAATATGTCTTCGAATATGCTGGAGGAGCTATTTCTTGGGAGTCAAGTAAACAACGAACTGTTGTATTATCAACCACAAAGGCAGAGCATATTTTTCCTCCGAAGCTACAAAAAAAGTCTCTTTACCTACAAAGTTTTTTCAATGAACTTTCACAACAAGAGGCTGATGCATTGAAAACTATGGTGTTTACTGACAATAAATCATCTCTAAAATTTACGAAAAACCCAGCATATCATTTACCCTCAAAAGATATTGACATTCGTCATGATTTTGTGCGAGAAGTATATGAAAATAATTAGTTTGATTTAAAATATTTATCATCTAATGAAATGCCTGCTGATATGTTAAGAAATTGTTTAAATAGTAATAAGCATAAGGTACGAAGCAAAAATTAATTGGATTAACACGTACCTGTAATTAATCTCATATCTATATATTTTTATAAGTACTTGTGTTGAATTCTTAAGACATTAAAATATTCATTAGAAAATTGCATAATTGTGTTTGTATTTGAAATGAATATTGAGAGGGGGAATTGTTGGATATCAACGCATATTTGCTTTCCCTTCCCCCAACAGAAAATAGATTGAGCTTCACCATGTAAGCGCCGGGTGTATATGGATGGTGGAATGGATGGTGAAGTTCTACCAAGAACTAATACATTACCATTACTCCTACTACCGATAATGCTGAATCACCAAGAGTGCAGCTTAGGCAGTCGTGCTGAATTTTATATATGTCTTTTTTGTAAATAAACCAGCTTTTCGTAATTGTGCCATTGTTCTCATTGCGTTTACTTCCAACATTATCATTTGCTTTAATTTTAATTACATTTAGTTTTAAAATATTTAATTTAATAATTTATCGTTTTTTTAATTTTTATATAGGAAAAGTTTACTATTATCCATTTCTTGATACTTCTCCTTTTACTTTAATTCTTATATTTAATTGAGTAGTTTAATAATAATTATTAAAAATGTACAACTTGGGTGGCTAAATCTGTCTACATAAAACTTTTCATAGACTTTTTTTACTAATATTTTCTTAGTTACGCTTTTCTTCATCTTTACATATTCTTAGAATATTTCTTGAATAATATATTTTATTCATATTATTTTCAATATTCTTTCCTTAATTTTCATTTTAAATTAGAAAGGGAGACGAATGATAACGAATCCCGTTCTGGCAACTCAAATTTACACAATATGTGACGCCAAATATTAACGATTCTTTTCCGTGAAAGGCCGAACTGAGCTTATTTTTGTTTCGAATTGACATTTATTTCATAATAGATAACAATAATTGTTTTTTGAGAGGGAAAATTCAATGAGGTCAAAGCTATAAATTCACGTATAAAGAGGAGGCATTTATAACAAATAGTCGGATTTTTTTATTTGTTATTGTCTTTCTTCGTGAATTTCGCACAAAAGAACTTTTTTGTAATGCCTGATTATACCATCTGGCTATACCATTATGTAGAGGGCTTATGAGTACTTTGTAGAACTTTTAGCCATAATTCCTAAGGAGTAGTTATCAAAAGGCCATGGTAGTAGAAAAAAGATTTCAAAAGGACTTAAAAAAAAAGTACAAAACCAATACTACGGAAGAAGTGGTGATTCATATAAATTTATATGAAATTTGACAAAAAAAAATCAAAGGAATCCAAGAAAGAACTTGCTGTAAGGACAATGGTCTTTCAAAAGACCAACTCAAGAAGCCAAATAGACCTAATAGGCATGCAGTCACAACCAGACGATAGCTTTATATTTGTCTATAAAGAACACTTGATGAAGTTTGTGCAGTTGTGTACCCTAAGACGCAAACGTGCAGAAGAGATTGTATACCACTTTAGTGATATTTTTACTACATTCCGAGTCCCTAGTGTACTTCAAAGTGACATTGGCCATAAGTTCAGTAACCAATTCGTGGAAGAAATTTGGGCTATGTGCCCATATCTAAAATTGAGCATCGAAAACCTAGGCGCACCTTACTAACATTAAGGTTCGATTGAGCAAGGAAGTATGCTAACTTCTTTGTTGGAATCGAAACAAACTAGTAAATGGTCCGAGGAGTTATGCATTGTGCAACTTATCAAAATTAGGGCATTGTCATGGACGCATCAAGTGTACTCCTCATGAAGCAATGTTTGGTACGCCTGTGAAAGTGGGCTTAAAAATGTCTACTTTTCTGAATGACTCTATAGACCAACTTAGACTCGATGAAAAGAATTAGATTTTGATCAAAAAGTTAATAACTATTGGGAAAAAACCAACAGCGAAATCGATTATGATTCTGGTGTGGAAAGTAACGAATTAATCGCAAAATGATTTTCCACCTAAGTTTTCTGTTGCGACTCTGAAATATGATGAATCTGAGTTCACTTTAATGCAGACCGTTATTTTACGCAGGCTAGAACAAAGAAAAAATATGGAATTGATGTTAAAGAAGGCTTAGAGTCACAGGAAAGGAACATGTTGGTAGTTTCAATTTTAAATTTCCTTCTAGTTAAGTTAATAATGCAGTGAAAATACGAGTACCAGACGTTGACAGAGCAAGAAGGGATCCACTAAATTTATTACAAGTCATGTTAGAAGTTCAAAAAAAACAAAGACTATTATTAGTTAGGAACAAAACAAGGAAGACATTCACAATTGTTTTGCAGAAATCAATTCAAACTTATAAAGAATGAAGCAGAGTTTCGTCCCTCTGATTAAAATTTATCTTAAAGCTATGAATTTTGAGATTAGATATTATAAAGCCGAAATCAACCAGATAATGGTAGATCTGAAGCTTCAATCAAGATGAGAACAAAATAAATTCATTGATAATATAACTAAAATAACAAGACTAACATTTAGTACAACTATTAGTTTATTAACCCATTCACTCCCAGCGTATCACATTTGATACGCTCCGTGAGTGTCTGTTTCGGCCCAACGTATCAATAGAGATATGCTTGATGAAAAATTTTTATTTGATTTTTTTTAATGTTACTATATGTCGTTACAGTACCACGAAATCTATTTAGATAGGTTATTTGGAGTGTTGACCTTGGTGATATGGGCATGGATTTCATTTCTGGCTACCAGGAGGGGGGTAATTGTTAAAAGCACGTGTTGCGGCGCGGCTCTTTAAATGTAATGACATAATTTAATGGATGCACTTGCTTTCGGCACGTTTTTTTCTTTCTTGCTTGCTACTTAGAAGTTCGAATAAGAATTTATTGAACTTTATTTGGGTTAGAGCTTTTGGTAACAGATGTTCTCAGTTGTTCGTTTCATTCGGCTCTTTTTTTTTATTTAGAATTATTATTATGATGAAAAGAAAGTATTTATCTGATACTGAGAATTACGAATTAATGAATGAATCTGACATTGATGTTAGCGAAAATAATCAAATTTGTACATCGACATTAAAGTAAAAAAAAAGGATGAAGAAGATGTGCCCCTTGCTCAAACTCTTGCGTGAAGTGTAAAAATATGTGTGTAAGACATGTGATGTTGGACTATGCATTGAATTTTTTTTATAAATATACCATACAGCAAAATAAGATTTATTTTTTATATCTATATGCTCCATGTAATAGTACATCCTTACACCATGAAATTTATGTTACAAATGTAAATATATTTTGTATTTTCTTAAAAGATATATTTTGTATGTAATTATCTTATATAAAAACATAGAATTTTCGATTAAATCTTCTTTTCTTTCGTATATATTAAGTTTAATGCTTTTTAAAATATATATGTAAATACGAAAATATTCTGCCGATTTTAGAGGAATTTTTTCACGAATTAGGTTTAATATCTAAATCTTCCTGGAACAGCGTGACACTCCGCGGTAAGAAGTCGCGGGCCCAGAGAAGCACTTCTTTTTTCTCCCTCAGGTATCGAAAGGGTCAAATTCAGTCAAATATAAACACTCATTTAACATTTAAATAGGATTGAAATACCTATTAGAAGAGATAAATGATAGATTTGTTCCCCTTCAAATAGTGTTTGATTTTTTTTGGCGATGCAAAGTATTTATACAGATTGTATGTGTGTGTGTGTATCATGTATGTTTGTGGGCGTATCCTGTATAATTGTGAGTGTATCTTTTGAAATTGAGTAAGTATCTGTGAGAAGTGTGTACCAATCTTGGTGAAAATTTTCATTTACATAAATCGCCGAGAGAAGAAAGAGTCACCAGAAAAAAAATGAAACACACATTCCTTCCGTATCAGTGACCCTCTGAAAGTCCTTTATTTGTGAATTCAAAGAGGATACTAGGGACTGTCAAAAATTAACAACTGCTGTTCGATGAACGTGGGGCAGTAAGTATTAAGAAGAATTTAGTTTGCTAAGTTATGTCTTAGACCTAGCAGTATCACATAAAGAGTGTGTTGGAAATAATTTTTTTCCTGATGTCGGATTATAAGTTCGAGTGTAAAACATCGAGCAAACTTTGTAATTCTAAATATCATAGCATTCTAATACGTTTAAACACGTAATATAATTTTACAAATGATCCATGACCTAATCAACAAACTTGTCGACTATTCTCACGAAATGGTGCCAAATTTAATGACGTTGGCGAAAAAATGATGGTTCATGGACAATGCTTGAATTTTCTTAATATCTTTTTAAGGACAGTAGTTACAAAATCTTACTAAATTTTTCAAGTTTATCACACCTGTCCGAGACAGCTATAAATATGGCGGAATCTTAAATAATCAGCCAGGATCTATCATAATCTTCCATTAAATTTTTGAGTATTACAATGAAGTTTTGTCCATGATGCTTAGTAGTAAGCTAGTGAGTTGAACATTATTGAAACGGTATATATATATATATATATATATATATATATATATATATATATAATTAAACAATACTGGATAATTAAATAACGAAATAAAAGGCATTTGAATCCAGTTTGTTTGAAACTGCCAACAATTTTCAAAATAAGAATACTATTCAAGAAAACAAATTAAATCAAATACATATTATATGCGCTGGAATAAAACTGAGAATTCATATATTTTTTGAAGATTATAAATCACCACCATTCCAAGAGATGCGTTTAACAGAAACAGAAAGCACCACCAAAATCTGAAGCCAATATGTCAATGGCTATCACCGAAGGAACATCATAAAACGTGACAACTGCAGTCATAAAGAAGAAAACTTTTGAAGACAACTAAACACCGCTTTATCTCTCTTTGATATCCAGAACATTATAAACAGGCATCGTTATTCTTGCTCAAGATACGATGTTATTTGCGAGCGTTTTTATGGACCTATAAGATACACTTTAGGTTTCATACACGTATAATGTATGTATACTACTCTGTGTAAGTCCAAGGAATAAATAACTAGAGTAATAAATTTATCGAATGGATCGAGAGTATGTCATAAAATGCAAAGCTTTTCAAATATTTATTTGTATTATGTTATTGCTTCCAGTGACGGATGTTATTTTTTTTTCAGAAAGGAAACACTATAGCATGATTAAATTGCATAGAAAAATCTGATATGACATATAAAAAAATTAAATTTTGTATTGAAAAATAAGAAACATATACATAGTGCCATGTTTGATAAGTCTGTCACTGTAATATGTTTTATGAAAGCTAAAAAGTGCGTTTTTTTAATAATGGATTTCTTACTGCACTTTCAAAGTAAGTTTTATAGTTAATATATATATATAGAGAGAGAGAGAGACAGAGAGAGATTATTTGTTCACATTTCTGTTTATGTAGTAGTCGGGTAGATAGGCATTGATTCATTACAAATATTTTTTATACATTTATGGTAACTGAGATACCTCAAATAAGACCAAGTGCACATGTCAGGTTTAAATAATCCTTAATTATTAAGGTAAGAAATTTTATTCTAAGATTTTTTTTTGAATTAATGTAAATTTTACCTACTAATGCACATTTCATGACTTGATGGAGCTTCAAAATTAGAAAAACATCTAAGAAAGTTTTTTTTATTATTGTACAATTTTACTGTCATTTTACTGTCAAGAGCATTTTATTCAAATATAAGCAAAAAATAAGACATTCCGTAAAACATAACTAAAAAACAAATATACAAACGTCTTGTAAATTGAATAATATCTTTGAAAATATATAATTCTGAATAATCTGAATAATTAATATCTGTAAATATTTGAAAATATGTATATAAAATTTCAGGTTTATTTTTGCATAACATTTTGTTTTCAATAATGATAAATGTCGTTTTTAGAGTCTATCTAGTTGGAGAAGTTAATGATCAAGTAAATTAAAACAGCTGTAATTCATTTTGAAAATAACATAGAAACAAGATTCAAACAGATTTGTAAAGCTAATAGACTTAATTTTAATGTACTATCAATACTTTTTAAAAATGATATTTTAGCCAAAAATTGTGTTTTGAGGATTTACTGTCACCATAAATTAAATTCAATGTAAAACGTATTTTGACATTGAGATATCAGAATATTTATGTATATTTATATAAGGAAGATCAAATTTATATTCATAAATAAATATATATGAGTAATTAATAATCAATTGTTTTATTTGCATTAGCAAGTATTGAATTTCTCTTTAGGTACATATTGCATGAAAATTCCTCTGCATTTAAAACTTTAAAAACTTGGTGAGTGCTACTAAATATAGCATTCTTTATTCACTGAATATTAACTATAACTTCAGAAATTAAATTAAAAAGTTTTTGAATTTTATGAATCAAATTTCCCTTGAATTCTATATTATCTCCTGTGTTCATTCGAAAAAATATATTATTTTACCAAAAATAGCCTCATTTTAACATGCAGCAAATATTAGCTCAATTGATAAAGTAGAATTTTAAAAAAGTGTACCAAAATCTCAAAAATCACATTTTACGAAATCACATTTTATACTATAAAAGAGGGACACGTATGTTTGCCATTTTAAAATTCAAGTTTCGAACGTTCGATTTATCAAGTTCTTTAAAATAATAGATTTATGGAACAGGAGAAGCTCTCTCTGTAAAAAAAAAAGAAAGAAACTTGAAGCATTTGAATGTCTGGGTTACTTTAAATATGTATGTTTAAATAAGTTATTTCACTTAGAAATATTAT
>BMAW01033507.1:8674-23328 GCA_019974015.1 Nephila pilipes | reverse complement strand
ACAAGTTTTAACTAATATTTCAATAATTTTAATAAGTCAAAGTATTCTTTCCTCTCGGCGCTTTTAAGATTGAGGAAAAAATTTCTTTCCCCCTCTGGGAGCACCGGGCACTCCCCACGCAGCATGCGGTATCGTAAACCTTTTGTACTCACAAAGGGGAGATAATATCTCCCCTTTACTATCTCCGAGATAGTAAGGGTTGCTGACTTTTAGTCAGTAATCATTCGCAAGAAAGAAAGTTTCCAATATTTGGCGCCATGTCTTATCACAATAATTTTTTCTGAATTCTGGTTCCCATTCTTTTTTTAATAGAATGACTTACAAACTTTCAAATGCATGTTTTGATTTTATGAGTATTATGAATTTTTTAATACTGTCACAAATGTCTCTTTTTAAGTGAATTTTAAAGTTAAAAATAACTAACAGTCTTAACTAATATTTCAATAATTTTCTCTAATAAACTTTGCCACCATATAAAAACGTTGTTTTTAAAAACGTTGGTTTTTATATCGAATTATTTTTTCTCTCTGAAAGATCGCATTAAGATTCATTTTTTATCTAATTAAGTTTTATTGTATTTAAACTGTGATCCAAAAAGACCCCTTGATCTGATTTCGTTTTATTGATGCTGTTTTCATAATTTTTTGCAAGGAGATAAACAAGCGATAATTAGAGGGTGCTAGGTCTGAAGAATACGGTGGATGCGACAGAAATTCCCAGTAAAGCTCTGTGGTTTTTTGACGAATCGCCAAAGCAGCACGTGGTTTGAAATTATGATGCAACTAATGTACATCATATTGATTTTCGCCGACCTCTTTTCTTTCAGTGATCTCTTTAAATCACCCATTTGCTGACAGTATCCCTCCGAATCGAGCTTTTTGTTAGATTTCAAATGCTCGAAATGCTTTGGTTATTGGACGTCCCAACCTATGCTCAGCGTTCTCTTATTCAGGCTCGATCTCGATTTAGAGGTGGAAGGGACAGATAGCCCATGATGCAAATATGCTCTTTTCCTTACGATGTATTTGAAAATAATCTATTTTTCATCACCAGTTATCATTCGGTCCAAAATGGGTTTGTTTTCGTTCCGAACAAACACAGATGTGCATAGGACCATTCGACTCAGCAAATTTTTTCTCCCTCAACTCACGAGACATCCATCTGGAATGTTTATAGACCAATCATAGTAACGACGGAAATTATACTGCATAGTAAATATTATTAAATGTAAGAAAAATGTATTATTTTCTTTCACTTCACAAGCGGGAAGAACTTTACGATTGAACTGATATAATCGGTCGAAATAATTTGTAGAACAAATTACATTTTTCTGTCACTTGTGCTCATGCATTCTATTGCCATTGAGATTGTTCACATATTTCTAGAGGTGCGCTCTCTTAGTTAGATAGAGCTCCGCGACATTAGCCTTTCAGATAAATTAAATGATTGTCTATTTTCAAAATAGCATTGTTTCCAGAGAGTATTTTTAAGTGAATTTAACATGATGAGAATAAAGAATTCGCCTTTTAAAAAAATATCAAAAAATGATTGCAGTATTTCTTAAAAACGAATACCTCTTCGTCCTCAATCGGTATACTATTTCGCTTCCTCCAACAAACTTAATATTTGAAGCGTTCATGATTAACTCGTCAGAGTTAACTTAAGTGACATCACTTTGTTTCAGGTGAAAGGAGGAAATCAAATCTGCAGTTCCTAGACGAGGTTAAATCCCCGGTTATCGTAAAGTCGCTGACAGGCGGTGTCACCTTACACCCGCCTGTCATTATTATCCTCAACCTTACTCTACCTGACACAGCGCGAAAATACTTCCCACAACGTGTTGATTCTCTTTCCCTCCTCACAGTAGCGATCTTCTGAGTAAGAGTCTTACCCTTTTCACAATAGTCCGTCTTTTGTGCCAGTCCGAGCTCTTTCGACAGTTCTATTCTGAGTTGTTCTTTTTCTGCTTATAAATCGCTTCTTTTGGAAGAAGAAGAAAGAATGTTTTTTGAGTTACGTTAACGCAGTCCTTTAGTAGTGATATTTTCGAAAGTTTTTCTAGTGATTGAAATAAAAAGTTTGACGTTCGAAAAGACAGTTAACTTTTTTTTTTTTTTTCTTGAAAAGCGACATAGATTATGGAGATATAATTTTTATAGCGTTTAAGGTTAAATTATTCTTGAAAAGAGTTAAATAACGTATTTAAAAAAAAAACAAAATAAGTTTTCCTTTTCTTTTTGAAATATGGGTTTTTCCCTCTTCAAATTCATATCCCTATTTAATTATTTTCATTTCAATCTATTTATGTACGAATGCGGAAGTGTTACGGATGGAAGAATAAAAGAATAAAATGAAACAATTGTAATGATGAATCTAAATGTCACCAACGGTGACAACCCGACGCGGTCGCATTCAAATTTCGATTTGGCAGTAAAACACTACCAAATAAAAACTAACATATGAATCAATATCAAATTTGTTTCTGTTCCATTTAACAGATGGCAGCATCCAATGATAACAACAATTTACTTTAGTGATGCCATCTGTCTCCAAATACGAATACTTTTTGAACCACCCTAGTATATACATGTGATGAAACCACGCGTTGATCACCTTCTTTTTCAACTTACTGTTGAACGTCAAACCAAATTTGTCCCAACCAATTTGTTCCCACATTATTACTACAATTATAACTTTTAGTCTAAAACTTTCTGATCATGTATCACGTTTGTTATCAGTATAATAACTCTTGCCTGGATCGCCCCTTTCTCTTTTCGCTCTGTGTTTTGCGGCATGATACATACCCTTATTCGTTTCTATTGTGATGTCTATTGTCGATGTTTGTTCCATACCAATTATGATTTTTTTCCCTCTAGAGTAAAATATTTTCAACAGAAATAAATTATTTTATTTACAAGAGGATTGTACTTTGTCCAAGAATCCATGACCACAGCATGCATATTTTGTGATACATATATATATATATATATATATATATATATATATATATATATATATATGTGTGTGCGTGCGTGTGTTTCCATCTAGTTTTTATTAATTCAATGATTTCAAAATGCTATATTTTCATAAATTATAAAACGACTCAGAATGATAAATAGTACATGAATCTATAGGGAAAATAAGGAAGTTTTTTTCCAAATGTTTCATATAACTTCCTTTAGTTACACGTATAATGTCAATCCGGTGCATAAATTCCTGCCAAACACATTGTAAAGTGTCAATGGTAATTGTTTGTATAACAGCAGAAATCTGTTATTTAAGTTCAAATAAATGTGTATATAATGGTGGCGCACACACTTTATGTTTTACAAATGTCCAAAGGGAGTAATGGCATGGGGTTATATAAGGTTACCTAGGTGGCCATCTGTGTAACATCAAGCCATCTGGTCCACTGCTATCGTTCCGACTGCGTAGTAGCTCCGTCAAAGCTTTCGAAACAGATTTCATGATACATCTTCAGGATGAACACACGCGGCCATCTATTGTTCACAGTATAAAACTTCCAAATTTTTCCAATGGGTTCATATATAACTTATAATTTTGTATTGTTTATTTTTGAAATTATGGAATTTTGAAATCGGATGAATCATTTTGCATAACCCTGTATATCGAAAAGAGAAAACAAACCTTTCATTCATTCAACTTAATAAAGAATCGAATTAATCACAAGTCATTAGAATGACAGGCAGTGACCTTATTTTCTCATCTGAATCTAACAGTAGAAATAAAACCCACCCATTGTACTCCATCAGGGCATTGTACGAATCCTCCCCTTCATCTCTCCCCCCCACTATGTACGATTCGGTCCATTACTGCAGCGAACTGAAATGGGGAAATCGGTACAGTCATCGCTATAATCGATCAATACATATGATGCATCAACAACCAAAGCAAACGAAAGATCCTCACACGGCATTTCAGAGAAGAAATTAAAAAAAAAATCATAGACCGAATTTGAAAAAAAATGTGAATTGTCGAGGAAAATTACAATTATATATGTAATAATTTAAAATAAAGAGATAGATACAGTTTTTTAAAAAAAATCTTGGAAATTTTGAGTAATTTCTAAAAATATTATGGACGCATTATGAGCATAGTAAAGATATCGTTGTTTTAAAATAATTATGTTGTTTATACGTGCATGGATTCTTACATTTTTGGTGTAATTGAATTTTAACTACACAAATAAAAATTTTATTTTGTTGATAATAAGAATAAATAATGCAGTATTTGTATATACGTTTCTTGACGATATATATGATTGTAAATTAATATGAATTCCAAAAAAAAAGTTTGATGCTTAGGATAGTAAAAATAATTCGATATAAAAACCAACGTTTTTTTAAAACAACGTTTTTATATGGTGGCAAAGTTTATTAGAGAAAATTATTGAAATATTAGTTAAAACTGTTAGTTATTTTTAACTTTAAAATTTACTTAAAAAGAGACATTTGTGAGAGTATTAAAAAATTCATAATACTCATAAAATCAAAACATGCATTTGAAAGTTTGTAAGTCATTCTATTAAAAAAAGAATGGAAACCAGAATTCAGAAAAAATTATTGTGATAAGACACGGCGCTAAATATTGAAAACTTTCTTTCTTGCGAATAGTAAAGGGGAGATAGTATCTCCCCTTTGTGAATACAAAAGGTTTACGATACCGCATGCTGCGTGGGGAGTGCCCGGTGCTCCCAGAGGGGGAAAGAAATTTTTTCCTCAATCCTAAAAGCGCCGAGAAGAAAGAATATTTTGACTTATTAAAATTATTGAAATATTAGTTAAAACTTGTCGCAAGCGTTTAAATATTGCATTGTTAGGCGAGTACGAACGATTCCCAAAATTTCAAAGCTCTAGCTTGATGGGAAGTTGGTTAAATTAACGATCGAAAATTTGATGACACACACACACCAAGTGAAATTCAGAAAAACGTTGCAATTAATTTCACTTGTAATTTTCTAGTTTATAGTGGAAAGTTACTCAAAATGTACAATTGCTCAATCATTTTTGAGAACTTATATATTCAACACGAATTTAACAATCTTTTCTTAAAATTTTTGTCAATCATGACGTCACTTCATTCATGCCTATCAATAATGACGTCATAGGCATACAACATTAACGTTACCTTCACCAAACGTCAAAGAGCCTGTTCTTCACTCAGAAAACGCTTTTAGACAGAAAAATTTCTTTATTTTAATTTAAATTCGCGTTATATCAATTTATGACATTACACCTTTTAAATATTAGAAATATTCTATAAATACGTCATTTTTCTTTTACATATAATGCGAAAAATTAATTTAGCATTACAATATAAGAGACGATGCCAGAAACACATTTTATGCCTGAAAGAAAAAAAAAAAAAGATTGATTCAAGCAGAAATTAGTTGTATTGTAAAATGTGCTATTTTCTGTTGGATAGCCTTGTAAAAATACAAGCAATTTATACTCTTTGTTTATGTGGATTATAATAATTTTTTTCTTGGTTTAGGATAATATTCTTATAGCACATAACAATCTAACTTACTTTTCTAAAATTAAATAAAACAGTTAAGTAAGTAAAGAAGAATTAAACAGATAAATAATATAAAACAATAAATAAATAAAAGTCAATAAAGAAATCCTCTGTAATAAGCTTATTATAAAAAAAAACCTTTTACTTTAATGATTTAGTTTCAGTTTTTATCTATTTCTTTTCATTTCTAGATAATGTTAGAGTTTCTTGTTTAGAATACAATGGCACTCGATGATCTTTTTTTGTGTAAAGTTTAATACGCTTTGTGTTGCATTATTTTCTAACCAACAAAGAATTTTACAGTATTCCCAAGAATCATATCAACAGTAAAAACTGAATGTTGATAAGATTTTCAATATTTTTTCAGCTGCAAATGTTGTTAGAACGAAACCGATTTCCAAGCATTCGAACAAAATTAAATTTCTAAGCAATTCAATTGAAGCTTTCTGCTCGAACGAAATGTAATGAAATATTTTTTTTTTTTAAAAAAAAGAAGTTTCTCCTTTTACGATAAGGATTATTCGGAAAAGCATGCTTGATTTAGGAATTCCTTCCGCTCAAAACCCACACATAATTTAAAAACGCATTAAAACACGTCAGACGAATTTTATAAGGCTATCCTTTGAAGAGAGATTTTACAGCTTTTTACTCACATGAATAGGGTCCATACCAGCTGCTATTTTGGAGGGAAAACTTCGTTCGGTCCCCGCCACAAATGGGCCAATCCCTCTCCTCTCCCCCTAGCCCCCCTTCCCGAATTTTCCCGAAGCTTTGTGAGCAAATCGCATTGAAAAGGGACAGGCCCGGTGTGCATTCTCTTTTGTTTAGTTTACCTCCAAACGGAGATGGGGGCTATCTGCCAATTGCACTACATAAATGCATCCTATTGTCTAAGTGTTCCAACGATACTTGACATTGCGTGCTGTTTATTTTTAATCTGAAAGAGCATTATTTATAAATATGTATTACTGAAGTCAAAGTTATGTTCTAAAAAAGAGAGATTCAATAATTGTTCCAGAAAAAAGTTTTGATTTTTAGAATAGTTATTCTTGAATATTTATTATACGAATGCTTTTTTATATTAGAATGTACTCCATCTGTATTCGTAATTTTAAAACAGTTACTTTATTCCCTAATTGTTTTTTTTTCCTTATCATAAATAAAAAATAAATTTCGTTTTATTATTTTTTTTATTAGTATTATTTGGTATCGCATAATATACCTTCAAGTTCTTATCAGTCCTTATTTCCTATGAAAAGGATCGTGCATTATATTAATCAGTACTTTTTAGTCTCAGTTTTGAGATATAATGCAAACGTAGCTCTTCATAAATGAGTTTTATTAATTATTTTGTTCAGATTTGTAATATTTATTTCGCGTTACTTCACACATTTTTTATGCATACCAATATGAGAAAAATATAGTTTTTTATAAATATAATAGGTTGTTTCATGTAAAGTTTTGCAAGGAACTGATTTAGCCACCAAAGATACAAACTTTTTAAAAAAAAATAATAATTAAACCATTTATTAAATAATTTAATTATTATTTTTTTTATTATATTTTAATAGCAAACGATAATTTATGTAAATAATAAATTATTATATTAAAATATAATAATTTAATTAATTATATTTCAACAGCAAACGATAAGGGAGCAACAGAATAGAAATTTGATTTGTTCATTCATTCTCTCACTTATTCTTTCCTTTATTTATTTTAACTAGAAAAGATATACAGAAAAAATCTTTTAAACTTTTTTTTTATTTTTTGAAAAATGCTCGGGTGACCATTTTGTCTTTGATTAAGACAATAGCCCTTTATAAGGCTAATAAATTTTTTTATTTGGCTTTCAACATAAATGACACACCGAATAACTTTAAATTAATGGATATTTTCAAATGATTTGGATCATTTTAACTGAATAATTATTACACTAATATAACAATTTTAACAAATGTGTAAAAATCCTTTAACGCTTGTATTTCTTTTCCTGTAATGATCTTTTCGAGGCGATTTTCAATGGATATGCGTGTCGTCTCTCTATATTTTGGCCAAATCACAAAAAGAATAGTTAATAAACAAACAAAGATATAAAAATACAAAACAAAAGAAAGAAACTAACTTTTATGGGGAAATGAATAAATAATTAAATACCCATCAAAACGAGACATACACATTCAGACTGGAGACTGAATTATGGGGTTGAACATGTTCTATGGAACAAAATTCCCCCAATTATAAAAATGTAAAGCAAAATTTTATAAATACAAAATTTAAATCCGAAATTTAAAACAAAAACGTACCTAAATTCATATTGGTACAAAAATTGAAGTCTCTTTAAACTACACGTAAAATTCCAATGCTAATCGATAAAAAAAAAAGTATGTTAAGTATATATGTGAGCAAATCTAAAGAAAAAAAAGTTTAAAAATCCCTTTAAATCAGGAGCTCCAAAAATTTATGATATTGCTAAGAAATATGAATAACAATAATTACGCTAAGTATATTATGAAAAGTTTTCAGTATGAGAGCATTTAAATAGCAGCTCAACAACAAACATAAATTAAAGGCAAAATCCCCAAAAGATCCATACAATCACCAAAATTCAATTTTAGTTGTCGAAAAACTAAAACTAAAGTTTTTTTTTATAACAATGAATAAAATATATGTCTTTAAATGTCGGCTATGTCCTTATTCATGAAATTCTTCGAAGCTAGACCAATAATTAGCTGTCATTGTAATTCTAATGGTGTGAGGAGGATTTGAAAATTTAAACTTCCACAATACTCTATGAAGTTAACAGTCCTTATTTTTAAGGTACCCCCCCACACACAAATATATATATATATAATCTGATATCTAAAAATATCATAATGATATATGAATACAAATTATTAGAATAAAAATATTTTTTCTAAAGTAATTATTTATATTTTATGAATTCTGATTTAATTATAAACATAATCATAGAAAAAAGTTAATTTTAGACATGATAATATTTTTTAGAAAATACGAAACATTTTAAAATATCAAAAATCAAAACAAGGGTAATAAAGTATTCAATATGTTGTCTCAAGGGCTGTGGACTGGGAATATGTGGCTAAACATGCTTATCTATTTCAGCAATTATATATATATATATATATATATAGTTTCTTCTCAAATGGTATTTCAAACCCACTATTTGAGAGAATCTGATAGCACAGATTTAAAATATGTGAAAATCGATATAAACAAATTTTAAAAAATGGGTTTTCATATGAAAATGTTGTTATCAGAACTAACATTCAATTTTAGACATGAGAAAATTTTCTTGTAACAAAAAACGAGTAACATTCCCATCCCCTTTTTATTGTAAGTTGAACCTATTAAAGTAATTGGATTTAAAGTATTTGATTCTTTAACATCAAGAAGATAAAACTGTTTAACTCCATGATTTTTAGTTTAATTTAGTTTTTATTAACATCGCACTAGAAACAACACGAGGGCTATTGGCGACGGAACTCGTAATTTTGAGTCTTGGTCAAGTGACGAGGACGACACCTGAGCTGGCACTCTCCCTCTCCTAACTTCCACACCATGCCAGCGGGAGGACTTTGGGCCCCGATAGATTTAACGTGCATCAGCCCTCGCTACACGGTGGGTCTTTAGCGGCCAAGGCTCGAACCAGCGACTGAACAAAAACCGCCGGCCACGAATCCGAATCCATGACCACTAGGCTACCGCGGCCACTTAACTCCATGAAGTTCACAACAAGAACAAAATTCATTTTTTCGAAATCTTGAATGTGCTAAGCAGAGAGGCTAAAATCTATCGATATTCTCAGAACAAAATTCGATTTTCATTCTATGTAATTTCCACCACCCTAAGAATATATATTATTAATTAAAAGTATGTAGCATAAGTGGAAGACTTTAAGCATTTGTACCACACACTACGTAACCGATCTGAAAATATAGTTTATCGAGAACCTATAAATTCAAAGAAACAATGATTTGAATCGAGCAGCACATTTCTAAAAACACAACACACTGGTCAAAAAATTACTTTCATCGTCTTCGGAAAGTATCGAGGAACAGATTACCATGAAACTAGGAACAAAAGTTACTTAAACAAAATAAATATAACTTGTTGTAGAATAATTCCGCAATCTAATCTAATCGTGCATTCTTGTTGAATTCTGATTAGGAACACGATAACTGATCAGAATACGTTCTGAAAAATAAGAAAAATGCTTTCAAATTCACCAGACGATAAATAACAGTGTTAGCTAACGAGTTCTTTCTTTGGTAAAGATAATTTAATTTAGTAAAGTAAAATGGCACATTTTGAAAACAGCATCTGCTTAACATACAAAGCGAAAGTTCTATCAAGTGAGCGATGCCGTGACGATTCTCAAGGTCTCTTTCGTTTATATTAAAGCTGAATAAAAGAAAAATGAAACTTTTATTAAATTTATTGCTGTGACGAGGTTGCTTCAATGATTCGATTTTTTTACACTGACTGGTGACTTCAGGCGATTTCCATTCATTGCTACTTGTAGAGGACCTTTTTTTTCTTTCAATTCCTTGCTTAGTGGAAAACAAATCTGGCTTTTTTTTTATGCCCAATCTAGAATTCCAAGACATAATTTAAGTGGATTGCCAGATACCAATCTCAACTAAAATACAAAGATTAAATAAAGTTAAACAGGAAATATTAAATATCCACTGAGTGGCAGCATACCAAAAAATTATTTTTGCTTGCTTGGCACATATATATGTGTGTTTGTGTGTGTGTAAGATAAAACAATGAAATTATTATTAAAACACATAAAAATAAGAGAACAATTAAAATCCTATATTAACAATGGAAAACATTTATAGAACTACGTAAAAGTGATGAATAAAAATTGAATCAAATATGAATCTAATTGAATTATTTGAATACCCAACAAAACAAAACATGCACATTCAGACTGGGGACTGAATTGTGGGCTTAAATGTGCTCTACGGTACCAACCCTCCCCCATTGTATCTTGTTGGGTAAAAATTGGATTACTCCAAAAATCAATTTGTAAATTATAGAAGAGAAACAAAAAACAAAGAAGGAAATGGAAGGCACGATATCTCAATTATTAAATTTTTTCAAAAACCAATATTTTCCAATTATATAAAATGATCTTCACCTAAAAACTTTGCAATTAAAAATTTTTTAATCAAAAACCTTCCATTAAAATTATCCAATTAAAATATTCAAAAAAGCCATTCAATTAAAAAATATCCAATTAAAAATTTAAAAGTTTTTTTTCAAAACATTAAAATAGTATAATTAAATCTCTTTTTAGTCAAAGATTTAAAATTTTAAAAACAACGACATACCCAAATCCATGTTTTTCAAGAAAAATAAATTCAAATCACACGAATATAAATACAAATTGCATATATATATATATATATATATATATATATATATATATATAAACAATGTGAAAAAAGGGAAAAAATCACTTTCATTATCCTAACAAACCGTTTCAAAGAAAGAAGGGCGTAAAAAGAGTTCACGCTTACGTGAAAAGTAAATGAAAAAAAAGTGATGCTGCTTTTTAATAAAGTTTGTGGTCACCTCTGACAGCCTGGAGCTGCACAACGATTTCCCATACTTTTATGGCTGCTCAAAGAGTTCCAAACGTCACGAAAAACTCTTTTCAATTCTGAAAAGGAACTTGATGGGAAGGACTGCAAGTTGCCTCCCGAGCATATCCCATTCATACTTAAGAGGATACAGATCAGATGAGTGAATAGACTATTGCATGCGTTGGGATCATTTCAATTTTAAGAAAGTCGTCGATCAGGGTCGAAAGGTGACAAGACGCGTTGTCATCCTTAAATTTGAAGTTAGGACCGACAGCACCTATCAAAAGGCAAACATAAGGATCCTTTTCGGTATCTTTTAGCAGTCACAGATTTCGCCTAAAAGATATGGAGGTCTATTCAGTAATCCAGCATATTATTTTTCCACGCCATGATTCACCTTGACAGAAAACGATATCTTTTCGTGATGTTTGTTGGGTGAAAACGAGTTCCACATTCTCGCCATATCATTAGCCGACGAGAATCAGTGTCCAAATTAAAGCGAGGTTTGTCACAGAACATCACAATAGCCAAATGTCGCAAACTCCAGTACTGATATTCCTAATTCCAGTTTAAAAAAGCACGTTTATGCTTAGATGTGAGAGGAATGAGAACTAATAGTCGTCTGGTATAGAGACCAACATTATTGAGTTTCTTGTAAACTGTGTGTCTGTAAATTCGTATTCCTGTGTGGCAATTCTCTGGCATAACTGTCCCTTTGATGACGTGAAATTATTAACAGATATCGAACGGTTGACTATTGGCCGATTGGTCGTCGATTAACTTTCCCAGCATTTTGAAACCTTTGCCACAGTACATCGTACACTGAATTCGAGACATTTCGAATTGCAATCATCAGGATTCCAGCATTCCGACTATTCTTTCTTTCTCAAACATGTCTAATTGTTGTCTTTGTGCCAACATTCGTTCTATTTAATTGTTAACAATGTTCCTTCGCATATACATTGCTCGAAACCTGTTTGAACTGATTGTGCAATATGAACCGATATATTCACATTCCGACGTGCGTATGTATTTTCCACAGGAATCTGTTGGCTGAAATGTTTTTGTATAAAGGCAAAGTTTCACCTTCAACAGATGATTCTCCACAAAATATTGAGAGCGAGATCACCAATATTTACACACATTTGCCTCCATCTTACGAATTATGCTTAACTTTTGGACAACAGTGTGTGTGTATAGCTGTGTGTGTAAATGTGTGCACGAAAGTTATCCCTATAACATTCACAGACGACACTTCGAAGAAGCGTTTTGCGGGATCAGTGCAGTTTCAGTGGAAAGAGCGAATTCGCTCTCCACTCATGGTGCGGAAGTCAGAGATGACGGACAGGTGAATTGGTTTCTCCCTCAATAGACTTAAATGGAATATTGGTTAATTCTTGTATTTCTTTTTATGAAATTCAAATAGACCTTTCATTCGGATGACATCATGGCTTTCTGTTAAATTGACATTTATACTTTCTTCCCCAACTTTACATATATGAATCTCTCTTGCTTGAGAAGTGAAATGTATTTGCAAGATATTATTTTCTAGATCTCACGGCCAGTGAGATTAGTTGTACCTTCAACCATTTTGTATTGGTCAAATTTGGAATTATAAATGTTTTTTTCTTGTATGAGTGATTTCCGTAATAATTAAAAACGATATCGAAAGACGTAAACTTAAACAAAAAGTGTATACGACCGAGAAAAAAACTCAATGTTATTGAACGAATTCGAAGAAGGATAATAAGAAATAGTCGAAAATCTTAATCTGTTTGAACATACATTTCGAGAATGGTTAAAAAAATGATAATAAATGTCAGTTTGCTTATAATATTTATAACGATAAAGGAATGGCGTTTTGAAAAATATTTTTGAATACTCTTTTTGTAACAGGCAATTCAATAATAATTACAAAAACCACATACATGACTAAACATTTATTTATTATAACCAATTACGCAGCAATTTAACGAAAATGTTTGTTAAGCAGAAAATTCATGTCGATATTGAAACTTAAAATATCACTCCATATATACTGCAATTCACTTTTCACTTAATCCATGATTTAATAATCACAGACTCCGACTACCCCATGGTAACACTGTCAGGCTGTACTCGTTAAAAATGAAGTCTCGATCTAAATATCGAACTGATTGATTGATTGTTTACTTACGTCGCAATGAGAAGCAGCAAGAGGGATATTGACGAAGGACCCCGTAATTTTGAGCCTTCATCAAGTGACCAAGACAACATCAGAGCTTGCATCTTCCTCTCCAAACTTCCACACCATTCCAACGGAGGACTAGAGGCTTTCAAAGATTTAACGTGCTTGAGGCTCGCAACACGGTGGATCATCAGTAACATGAGGACTCGAGCCCACGATTCGATGGAAATAATTCCACTGGCCACAAGTTCTCAACCATGACCTCCAGACTTCCATGGCCTATCAAAATATCCAAATCTACGTAACAATTTGTTGCTGTATTTGAAATCTCAGTGTTCTAAAGCTGCTTTAATTTACACTCTACTATTAATAAAACAATTATTATAAGAATTTAATTCTGAGCAATGTCAAAATTTAATAAAGATAGAGAAGCAACGCAATGGCTTTTGGCGACGGACCTCGAAATTTTGAACCTCGGCGAGATGATGAGGACGACACCAGCCCTGGCACACTTCTCTCCAAACTTCCACACAACACCACGTGAGGACTTTGAACCACGACAGATTTCCCGTGCATCAGCCCCGGCTACACGACGGGTCTTTAGTGGTATCAGGGCTCGAACCCTCGAATCGACGAAATAATGCCTGCCGCAAGTCTGCGACTATGGTCACAAGGCTACCGTGGCCACATTTAAAAAAAAATAATAAGTGTTAACTTTAAATTCATTTTCTGCTAGACTGGATTTTTGTAATGTAAATTCACAATCAAAAAAATAACTCGAAACTTTATGCATTAAATCTTGTAACATTTGGTGTTATTGTTTTTATATTGTACCAAAAGGGTAGATTAGATTTTTCTTTTTTAGTTCCTTTGCAAGCAAATTTACACAGTTTTAAAGTTAATATGGGAGTACATTTTAAAAAAAACCACGGTATTGTTATTTTGATTTATAACATCTTTGCAAATATTTAACTGCATCAAATATCTTTTATACATAAATTCAAACTCTAAAGATGAGTAACTAGGCTTTATACATACAGAATTTATTATTCCAAAAAGCTTATTTTTGTAGTAAGAATTTTTTGGAAATATGCCTGTTTTTCAGTATTTTATCTTTAAAAAAAGGAACTTTTTTTTTCCATATTTTTTCAGAGATCATATTGTTTATAAAACAGCTATTTAAATAGTTTTTAATACAGATCCTCCTTAAAAATATCAAATAAAGTTAGACGCTTTTGCAAGTTATATTTTTTTAACTAAAAATGATGGTTCCGAATGCATTCAGGTACTTTAAATATTTCGAGTACATGCATGCACGCACACACACACAC
>BMAW01033502.1:160853-184492 GCA_019974015.1 Nephila pilipes | reverse complement strand
TCAACATTAATAAAACATTGTAAATTCATGGCCGAAATGAACAATCCTTTTTTTAATGAAAAGATTTTTTATTGATTCCAGCAGAGAGAGCGTTACGTACTGATGAACGTAGACCGGCTTCGGCCGCCAAGGCCGAAGCGAGAGACCATATATATCTCAGAAGAGCATAAGAGAAGAGAGTAAGAGCAAGAGAGAGCCTTTTGCACTGTAATAGGTTATATAGCAAGTATTTTTCACAATAGACGCAATACAACACGTGGTACAGGATTAGAGATTTTAAAGAATACTAACAAAAGAAGGGAGTCTTGTCGGGATTATTTTGGCAGATTTATGACCATGGGAAAGCGGATTAAACAAATTTTATGAGCACGGGATCTAATAAATAAAAAGAAAAATTTAGAATGGGATCAGGAAATAAGATTGAACTCGCTATTTTTGAATTGAAGGGGGGGGGAATGAGATAGAATAAAAAATTAAATTATTATATATATATATTATACATAAGGTTTAGCTGAGACGCGATACACCAGCATTAATTTGACATCAATGTTGTGAAAGAGAGAAAAAAGAATTGTTTATTCAACCTTAACATAATATTTATTGTTATATATAACTTATTTTCAGTAATTACAGGCACCTTTAAATTATAAGAAAAGAAAATAATAAGCAATTCATTCGGTAACAGTATGCTATAAGAAAATTTTTAAAAAGGCGCGTCGGTACAAATCAAACGGGAAAATGCAAAGGCCAATACTTCGCTGGCGTTTATAGTGATAAATTAATTCTAGAATTAAGTATAGTTTGCTGCTGTAGTTACAACTTACTCTTATTTCCTATTATAGTTAATATATTGTACCCACGTTAAGTAGAGACTTAAACTTGTTACTTCATCTCAAGCTGAGAGTAGTATGTGCTGGATGAATCAAAGAACAGTTAACTTCTTAGAGTGATTCCTTGTGGATCTCGGTAGAAACGTGAACCTTTTAGAAGAATTAAGTGAAGGAAACACTTAGATACTCGATACAATTGAGATTTGAAAGTTATTTAATTATAAAGATTTCTTCAGAAATTCCTTTTTTATATTATTTAGAAATAGTGAATAATAATCTTGAAATGATTGTGTGTGTGTACTTAAGCATTTTATTTAGAGCATTTTAAAACAGCCACAACTCAGTCCTTAAGATTCTAAGAACATTTCATGGTCCATGAAATGTTCGAGTTGATTCGATATGTAATCAAACCAGTATGCGTGGTCATTATTTAAAAATTTAAATTAAAGTATTAGATCAGAAGAAATAAAAGTGGCAATTTAAAATTACTCTTCTATAGCCTGAACTGAATTTCGATCATTCACGATTAGGCGACGCACATTAATAATTATTTCAAATTATTTAAATAGTTTTCAACTAACTCATTTTGCATCACGGGAGGAAAATGAGTATTTTGAAATACCTATGTCTTAGTTTCATCTATACGAAAGGATATAATAAAGTTTTAATTATTACTAAGATAAAACTGAGATAAATGGATGAAAAGAATTCTGTGCAATAATTGCACCTAATGTGCTTAATGCTATGAATTGCGGTTATAAATGCTCATTTTTTGATTTCAGAAAGCATTAGATTGAAATACCTTTTCGGTGTAGTAATGCTTTATTTATTATCCCGAGGTATCGGCAAGTCTTAGTTAAAAAACTAAAAATAATATGGATAAAAACTTATTTATTATCCTTAAGATTTTTGCTACATAGTCGCCACCCAGAGTTATACATTTATCCCAGCGTCTCTTGATCTTCAAAATGCCGTCATTGTAGAAATCAGCAAATTATTTGAATTCCATCTGCTCCATACCGCGTTTTACTTCGATCTACGGCTTCCTCAAAACCAAGTAAATCAACATGAATAGCTGTAATTTACAACATTATACATATTAAATCTATTAATATGTTGAATAAATTTTATCCAGGTGTCTCATTTATTTCTTAGTCATAATTAAAACTTTACAATATGCCTCCTCGTAAATATGACTACAGTTATGGGATCAATTTGCTGTTTGGGACTATCATTACGTAAACTTTGCATTTTTATGGTATATCATGTTTTTACTGATAAGATATAACTAAATTACGTTCTTAATTCTAACTTTAAGTCAAATGTGCATTGGTAATGCGGTAGATCTTCTGTAAATGGATATTGGATAAGTGAATAAATTAATAAAATGGAAAAATCCATTAATAGTGTCTTAGATTCTTATAAATATCACGGATGAACAAGCCGAATAAATAGGTATCGATTACAAAGATAAACTATTTTAATGAATATGGGACTTGAGCTCCAAATCTCCAAATATTATAATCTCCAAAACTGATAACTGGCTTCTGCCCACTTGTTTCTGGAACAAGGACAAAAAGAATATTTAGCTACTAGCAAGTTGACTTTTTGATAATTCCAAATATAAAAACAAAGTTTTTTTTTTAAATTCTACTCATCATCTTTTTTTATTATTATTAAAGACCCGTCGTGTAACCGGAGCTGATGCACGTTATATCTGTCGAGGCTCGAAGTCCTCCCGTTGGCGTAGTGTGAAAGTTATAAGAGGGAGGTGCCAGCTCAAACCGAGGTTCAAAATTACGATGTACGTCACCAATATCATTCGTGTTGCTTCCAGCGCGACGAAAAGAAAATCAATTTTTGTCTTTTTGTAAAAATTATTAAATGGACAAACCCCATAACTGGATATTATTTTATCTTACTTGAAGATTATCCATTTTGACTGAATCAACTTTAATGCATACAAATTATTCAACTGTGGAATATATATCCACACAACAAGGCACTGAAAGGCATACGCGAGAGATTCGGCATACAAAAGCGGTATGTAGATTAATTTACTTATTTACTGTTACTAATAAGTGTATTTTATTATATGTAGATAGTGATATCTTATACAAGAAGGCACTTCTGTTAATTAATTTAGATCGAAACGATCAAGAGATAAATAATTATCTTTTGCAATAATAAAGACGTACAACTTCAATTTTCCAAATATTAGAATAACCGAAGGTATTGCATAGTCTTATAAATGCTTGATATCTGTAAAGTTAAATAACGGGGACGAACGAAAAAAAATATATAAAGTGTTTCCAAAAAATATATATTAAGTGTTTTATAGTCAATTTGAAGTTTAACCTTTAGACTGACTTTTTGTGTGCGCTAAATTCTTTTATTTCTATAATCAAAATAATAGTAATAAACTGTATCAAATTTTTTTTATTGAATACAGCTCATTTTAGTCAACTAGAATTTACCAATTCTAGTCTGAGTTACACATTTTATTTTAATTTAAACCAAATATTTCAAATAATAGGAATTTCTTTAGGGTAAATCTAAATTTAAGGCTCCCGTCTATCGGAAATTTTGATTTCGAGAATGTAATGTGAATCCTATGGAATTTCTACTGCCTTCCTCAAATCTTTATTATTTTATCTATTTGAATCCAAAACAGTGCATCCCAAAAAGCAAAAAAATATGAAAATTTTGGCAGAATTACACTTTCTCTTCGATTTTTGAAAATATTTTATTCTTTTTTAATGGATCGATTGTGGGCGTTCCGGTCTTTAAAAATATTCAAAAATATTTTCAAAAATCGAAGAGAAAATGTAATTATTTTGTGTTCTTTCGGATGCCCTTTTTTGGATTTGAGGAAGGAAGTAGAAATTCCATAGGATTCACATTACGTTCAAGAAATCAAAATGGCCAGTAGGCTGGAACCTCAAACAACACCTGGATTATTTTAGAATTCATACACATAATCATTCATTTAATTGCACAATCCGTTGAGTTTTAATTTTCTCAATAATTAATTTATTTTACTTTGTTAAATCACCTCGATTCATTTTATATTTCATAAAAACGATATTTCAATCCAAAAAGAGTTCCTAAAGAGTAACAAATTAACTCTAACAATCGTGTCTTAAACAAAGAGACTGTTGTATCCTTTTACACTACTTTTTTCATTAAGAAATTGCCTTTTGTTCTTTTGTTTCAACTGTATTCGAACTACACTATGTTTCTTAATAAGGCTATAAATTTACATTCGTGATAATGCAGACTTTTTATTTTTTTTAATTCTTCTCTCTAATTTGTAATATATCATAAAATATATGATTACCTCAATTACCTCATTACCCAAATCATTACGAACTGATAATTTTCTTCATCAAACCAATTACATCAACATTTGTTTAAATACCAAAAACACAAAAGGAATTTTTATAGCTCCAGTTTTCTGTCAATGTTCTTGAATATTCATGAACGATTGAACTCTGACCCGATAAAAATCCATTTAAAAAAATAAAATGATTACTTTAATCATAACCGTATCCCTTTCTCGTAGCTGCGCCATTAAATTAGCTGTACAATGGCTTCCCTACTTAAATTACCCATTTTATTTTGTTGTTCGAATCCCTAATCATCTTTTCTATGGAGGTCTAAAAAGAAAATTTAATCGTCAAACCGTGGACCAAACAAACAATTAAAAAACAAAATGAAGTCGTGTTGAATACATTGTTTTTATCACTGGACAATCGAACGTTTTTTTTTTTCTTCTTTTTTTTTCCGCGTGTGTGTGTAACAAACAGCGTGGGTTGGGCTTTCTATCAACAAAATGTTGCCATTTCGTGGAGGTGAAATAATGAAAAATATGTCCTGATAACTCTTCGAACCATCTATCTTTTTGCGTTATCGTGGAACACCCGAGTTACTGTTAAAAGCATATAAAAACCAGCCTTCGTATTTTCATTACCTATCTTGTAAGGGAGGCACGTGAACATTTTGAGACCCGATGGCAATTTAGATAAGAGAGGTAATTCCTTTTATTGTTATTTTATTTTGTGTTGGCAGCAGCTCGAGACCAATTAGCTCACTGCCAGCTACTAAACTCTCAACGCATGTCAAGCGACTGAAAACTGTGTTTTTGTGTCCCCCGCACGGAATGAAATAACAGCAAAAAAGGGGACTTTTACAAAGTGCTTCGAGCAAGCGAAGTTTTCATGTTATACGAACTATAAACAGTTTAGAATGTATTCTTTAGCAGATTTGAAATAATTTACCACAAAAAATGATATCTATACACCGGAAGTATACCTATTTTTTAAAATAACTATCTGTAGTCTTAAAAATCAATAACGCTATAAAAATATAATAATTTGAGTCAGTAGTCAAAAGAATAAGATTCATAAGGGTTTATTAAAATATATTCATTAACAAACAAGCTGTTTAGAACAAAACATATAAAAAGAACAGAAACTTTATCAACTTCATTTCATCCTGTAAAATTTCAAAAATTAACATGATGACTTTTATATCCGACACACAAATAGAATATTTCATTACATTTAACTAGTATTCCTCGTTGAAAAGATTTCGAACTTCAATGGATTTAAATTTCTTTCTTAGTTCTTTCAAGTTTAAATATAGTGGAATTGTGATGTATTTAAATGCGAAAATTAATAGATTTCGTTTCTTAGTAAATAATGTGCTTACTAACTTGTATTCTAAAGTTTTTCTTTTTTTAAGTGTAACATAAAAAGACAAAAAATTTTAATACTTCAAATGCAATAGTATAAAAAGTGCGCAAAATACTTTTTATACATTAATAAGGTGACAAATAACAATTATAAATATTACATTAAATATGCTTTATTTTTGAAATTACTAAAGAAAAAATATTGCTTCTAAAATCTTTCAAAATTTTATCGAATTATATGTTTTATCTAAAAGGTTTGCCACCTTTTTTTATCTAAAAGGTTTGCAATTATATGTTTTATATAAAAGGTTTGCAACCTTTTTTTATCTAGAAGTTTTGCAATTATATGTTTTATCTAAAAGGTTTGCAATTATATATTTTATCTAAAAGGTTTACAATTATATGTTTTATCTAAAAGGTTTACAATTATATGTTTTATCTGAAAGGTTTGCAATTATATGTTTTATCTAAAGGTACGAAATAGTTCATTCGTCAGAGCGTTAGACTGAAGATATAAAGGTCCGTGGTTCAGTACGGGGTTTCGGCAACCAATCGCGAAAAGCCGCGGTAGCGTAGTGAGCATGGTCGCAAATTCGCTGCCGGCGTTGTATTTCTGTCAAATTTAGGGTTCAAGCCTTGATGCCACTTAAGACGCACCGTGTAAAGAAGATGATACATGTTAAATCTGGTCGAAATCTCATTGTCCTTATGTGGGCAAAATTTGAAATTTAGAGAGGAAATTGTTAGCTCAGGAGTCGTCCTCGTCACTTGACTAAAGCTCAGAGTTATGAGGCCGTCGCCAATAGCCCTTGTGTTGCTTCTCAGCATGATAATAGTAAAAAAATCATCATCGCCTGGGATATCCTAATGTTATTTTATGTTGTCGTTCTATTCTCCATTTTTCTTCCTTTTCAGAATTTATAGAATTTAATCTAGATAAGAGACAAATGCTTTTGATCCTAAATTAAGCGAGTGTTTGACCCAGTTTCTCCGAATATAGTTCTTTCGATAATAAGACCAACCAACGGATCTATTAATATCAGACGGTTTGTGTTTTACAATCAACAGTGATTTTGTTTTCAGGCACTTATTCAAGTATATTTTAACGGAATGAATAGATTTCATTCGAGAAACGATAAAGACTAGCTGGATGTTCTCCGAAATCGATGTTTGTTTGTGACCGAGCGTTTCCTCACGTCACATTACGCCCTCGGTCGTCATGTCAAAGCCGCCGTGAATTATGTCATTAAGGAATTACACGCTTCAGAACAAAACGGGCTCGGCTCTCATCAATCCTGAGTCTTCTGTGGGAATGTCAGAGTATGCTAATGCACCCCCACTAACTAGCAACCAGGCTAGAGGGAGGCTCAAAGACTCGAAGGTTCCTTGTCATGCATTAGTTAAATTCTTTCTCAATGGCACCAGTCGAATTATCAAACTCCTGGCATTGTCAAGCTTCCTAAGCATTGTCTTCTAATGAAATACTTTTGCTTAAATTTTTTTCTATATATCTGTATTTTCGATTACGTAAATTGATTATGGATGAATACACACACACACACACACACACATATATATGTATATATATATATATAAATTACTATTAGAAATTACAAAATGAACATAGAACTGACCAGTTAACCAAATACAAATGCTATAAAAGGAAAGAAAAGGTCAATCATAGACAATATAGAAAAATGTATGTTTAGTAAAACAATACATTCGTCTTTAGACCTCAAACTGAATAGGGGAGTTAAACATGTTGTATAGCACGAACCCTCCCCTAATGTATCTTGCTAGGAAATAAAAAGGACTATTCCAAAATGTTAGAGTCCACGGTAGCCTAGCGGTTAAGGCATCGGACTCGCGGCCCGCGGTTTTCGTTGAATCCTGGGTTCGAGCTTTGATGCCATTAATAACCCACCGTGTAACCGGGGCTGATGCTCGTTAAATCTTTCGGAGCCTAAAGTCCTCTCGTTGACGTGATGTGGAAGTTAGGAGAGAGGGCTCAGGTGTCGTCTTCATCACTTGAACGAGGTTCAAAATTACGAGGTCCGTTGCCAGTAGCCCTCGTGTTTCTTCTAGTGTGACGTTAATAAAACCAAACCAAAATGTAAGAGAGAATCAGTTGGAGCAAAAATGGAATTTGCTATATGTAAAATAAAATATCATATGGAATAAAGAAAAAAAACAGCAATCTTCCGAAAAATTTTCTAACTACAATAATTTAAGACATAATTGTAAAATGATCCGGGTTTTCTCCTATAACAAGAAGAGACATTTAACTTTAATCAATAAAAATATCTAAATGTTATGCTTCATATATTATGAGAAAAAGTGAGCAGAAAAACTGGACACAACTTCACGAATCTATTTAAGACATTTAATTTTCTCTCCACCCTATTTCATTTCAATATCATTTAGAAAAATACTGCTTCTACTTTTCATATTGTTTTGTTTCTCTCGGAAAAATTAAATTATTTCATCTCCAACATTGTCGAATATATTTTTTCCACAAAGATCCTTTTTTTTTAAACGGGCTAAATTTGGTTCTCTTCGTTTTATTATTGTTATTACATCGCTTTTCTAATTTAGATTCCCCGAATTGGAATATTAGTAGGCGTGAAAACTGTGGGTGGGTTATAGTTATGATTAGAGCCCGACTAGTTATTTAGTTTGTTTTATCGGTGCAAGGACTATACTTTGCTGCATTATTCCCAACACTCTTTAATTTACTAATATCTTAGTGTATCATTTAAATGATTGTTACAAATTTATGATGATGCTCTTCAGACCAAAGATGAAGGAAGTAAAAGGCAACTATCTCTAGTCAAAGAGAAGATTTCTAGGGCATTCCGGGGTTACGTCACCCACGTTTATTATAATGAGTAAACTTTATGGGGGGGATAAAGATTACTCGGGGCATGTAAGTCTCGCATTTGCCTCAGAAAGATAGACCCTCTGACAGGTAAGACCACATACAGGGACTCCAAAGCTTTTAGATGTTTTAGATTCCAACTAACAGTTCAAGCATAAATTAGATTTCAGTTCAACGCAGTACTCTTTCTATAACCCTGTATTTCACCAAGAATTCGGCGTTCTTACGCAAATGTATAAGTAGTTTTAGTTTGTTTTTTATTAACGTCGCACTAGTAGCAACACGAGGGCTATTGGCGACGGACCTCGTAATTTTGAACCACGGTCAAGTGACGAGGACGACACCGAACTGGCACTCCCCTGTCCTAACTTCCACACCACGCTACGGGAGGACTTTGAGACTTGATAGATTTAACATGCATCAGCCCGCCTACATGGCGGGTCTTTGGACGCCAAGGATCGAACCCGCGACTCAACGAAAACCGAGGGCCACGAATCCGAAACTATGACCACTAGGCTACAGCAGCCACAATTAGAAAAGTAACTACTTATCATAAAGAAGTATTTTATGTCTTTTATATCATTTGAATTATGTAGTCTACCAATACACAAAACAGTATTTCCCTTATCTCACGTCTTTGATACTTTATTTGCGTATACTGTATTAAATTCTTTACAATAATCTTTTTTTTTTCTTTGCTTAAATGCATTATTATTGGCTGTTTTCTAGGTAGCCGTGGTTATAGTTGAGGACTCGCGGCCGCTGTTGTTTTAGTCGAGTCTTGAGTTCTCGCCCCGATGGCACTAAAATCCCACCGCGTAACGGGTTGATGCACGTTAAATCTGGTCGAGATATCAAGTTACCTTTTGGCGGGGTGTGCAAACTTGTACAGGGAGGTTTCAGCTCAGGTGTCGTCCTCGTTACGTGACCGAGGTTTTGAATTTTGAGGTTCGTCGCTAATAGCCCTCGAGTTGCTTCTCAGTACAACGTTAAAAAAAACAATCACAGTGATTTTTCAGTAATCCAGCGGTGTACTGGTTCGATACTTTCAGGATTACTAAGAGATTCCTTCACTTGCAAAGCTCCTTAATCCATGACTTGCTATATACATTTGTTTTACCCCATTTGGCCCAAATGAAATACTGTAATAAATTTCTGAAATCTAAACTAATTTATGAGAGTATAACCTTAATTTTTAAAAACTACTCACTATGACCCATTTTTGGGTTCCTTTAGCATCTCTAACAGTAATCACTGATTACATTTTGGGGGAGAAATTATTACGTATTCTGTAACTATTTTTATCTTCTCCACTTTTTCACAATTTGTTGATTACCCCATTTTAACAAAAAAAAAACCTGCTAAGGCATAAACACGCAACTACACGATAGTGTGATTCTTATCGCGATTCTACGGCAATATTATAACCCCAAATGGTTTAGGCTAACCTCTTCAGAATTCCACTGGAAAAATAACTACCCGGTGGTTTCGGGAGAGAAAAAAAAAAGTAGGGAAATTAATAGCAAAGCGCTAATGTGTGTATATAAAAGCAAAACAATTCTGCTGCAAAACGGCTCACGAACGGCCAATTGAGGACAAAAAAGGAGCATAATTCCTAGATTAAAGTAGCAATAATTTGCGGCAAACGTGCCTAGGCATGTAGCGAACCGGATTTGGCTGGTGACTTTGGCGTTCGTGTGTGTCACACACCAACTTTGGCGGTTTCGTGTAATTTACACTAATTTGGGTCGTCAGGATTGAAATGTTTTTTTTTTTTTGTTTTTGTTTTAGTGTTATTCTTTCTCAAGAATTTTCACGCCAATGGATTGAGGCATGCAAATCACGATTAAAAATGTCAAAAGAGGTTCAGAGTCTTTATTCCTTGAATATTTAATGGACTCCAGGGGATAATTTAGTTGGATCGGAGAGCATGTGTAATTTTCGGGAAACAAGAAAAAGAATAAAAGTAACTATATGTTGTGGAAAATTAATGTTTTCCGTTTTAAAACAACTTGTTTTTGAAATATAACGTTTTCAACGAGAATGCTAAGCCGAAGAATGTGGAATGATTGATTGAAATAATTTTTAAATCAAGAATTATTCAGAAAAATGACATTTTGTAAGATATTCTAATAAACAGTGAGGAAATTTGGTATTTGTATTTGTGAAGAAAATTTTTACTTTCAGGTAATAATATCTGTGCCATTTGAAATCAAATGAATTTAATTTCACTCTATTTTTGAAATATTTTTTTTAATTCTGTTCTTCTTTCTAACTGCTTTATTCATGTTTGTGTGATAGTTTAATTCTTGTTAAAATAACTTTCTTCTAAAATAACAAATTAATTTATTTTTACATTCGGAACACTTTTTTCTGTTATATATTCATTTAAATGAATTAAATTTGAACAAAGGGATATAATTTAGTATTGATAACAATAAATAACACAATGCAAATTTTGCTACTATCAACCATAACAACTTGTTATTGTTGAGACTCATAATTTGATTGAAAACTGTGTGGGAGTGTGATCACCAAACTGTTTTGCAAACTTATTATCATCACCAATTGTCACATTAATTATCATGAATTAAGATTAATTTTCTAAATAATCGAAATATAAAAAAATGTTTCGTAGCTGTGATAGCCGGATGGTCATGGTCGAGACCACGCGACTGCTGTTGGTTCCGTTGAAACGTGAATTCGAGTCCTGTTGCCACTAAAGACCCGTCGTGAATTGGAGACGATACACGTTACATCTGTCTAGATTCCAAGTTCTCATATTGGCGTGCTTTTTTGGTTTGGAAGAATTGAGAGTCAGCTCAAGTGTCGTTCTCGTCACTTTATTGAGGTTCAAAACTACTGTCCGCCGTCGCTAGTCTTCGCGTTGCTTCTAAGTACCACACTGATAAACAGTCATTCAATCAAGTAAAGGATTTTTACTTAAATCTTATGAAAATGCATTTCATATTATCAAATACATCACTTCACACACAAATCCATAAAATCATGTAATGTTAATTTAAAAACGAATGTTTGAAACTAATATTGAAAAAAAAGAGAAAGACATTTAGGAGTTGTCATTCTCTAAAATATATAAATTTTAATTCCGGAGAATTAAGACAAATTAATCCACTTAATGTTGACAAGAACAAATCCGTATGTTTTATTTTTTCCTACTTACTTTTGAATATCATTTTTACGGATGCATAATCTCTGTGAAATTTAAAGGATCTACATCATATGCATTGTTTAATTTGCCGTTATAAAATATATTTAATCTCATTTCAGTGTTACTTTTTTAATTGAAAAGGGCTTAAGTCTCTCTTCGAGTAATTAAGTACTTTAAAATATTATGAGCAGAGACATAATTTAATACTCTTCACTTACTTTGTTTTTACATTTTTAATAATTTGAGAGACAATTTAATTAAAGTGACACTAAACTGTCATAAAAGTATACTTATTAAAATATATTTAAAATATTTTAGAATAAATATAATTCTTCACATTACTATAATAGGAATATAATTATTTATTTAATATTCTTATAACTATTTAACTTGTTTTATTTGTTTTGAAAAGTTTTAATACCTTATACTTATTTCTACAAAAAAATTAATAGTTTATTCTTATAATATGGCGAATAATTAAGTAATATTTTTTGTTCGAAAATAAATAATCTGTTACTCACATGATTGCTGTAAGAAGATTAATCAAATATTAACAAGACTTTTGCAAAAGCGACAGGCGAGATTTTTTTTACCATATAAGCCATAATAAGTTATTTAAAATTAAAATAACTATTTAGCATTGTTTCATTCTTTATAATTTTATTTATTAATCACTAACAACTTATGGCTGGAGAGGTTTGCATAGGTTGCATTAAATAACAGGTTACCTAGGAAGAGTACTATTTGCACTAATTTACTGTAATTAATTTGAAATATTAAAATCGATATTTACAAGACTAAGGGCTTATCACACTTACAAACGCTATTCAAATATGACATTTTTAGTTCTAGTCGAACGCTAAAAAATGTAATACGATGGCCTAGGACACGACATTCTAGTCGACATTTAGTAGATATCTGATTACATTTCCTTACGGAAATTTTGTGTGAAATGAAATTCGCCTCACTTCTTCCAGAACTACGGGACATGATCTTTTCCTTTGTTTGGATAGCTAAATTAATACTCTCAGGTATTGCTCACTGAGAACCCCAACCGGGCCAGGAAATAACACCTGTAAAACTGTATCATCTGATGCCAGGATGTTTTTGGTTTCCAAGGAGATTGTACTCTAAAAGACCAAAGTTCGGGAGGAACAGAAATGTTGTTTGGCCTTTCACACGAGTCCAGATATTTTTAATGAGGGTCTTGTACTAATGTAGTGGAGACCACTAACGAATTTGTGAAGAGTGGTCGCTGCATACTCTTTGAAAAAAAAATGCATTTCAGTACCGAATGACGCACAAAAAGTGAAATTGATTCGCTAAAAGTTAAGTTGCATAATTTGCTTGAAACATTCTCCCTTACTGTTCTCAGAGGATATTATAGGGTATTGTGTTTGTTGATATTTTTTATGCCAACGTACAATTAATGCAGTATACTACTGTGAACTTTTGGAAAAGGTTAAAGCAGTATATCGGTCAAGAAAATTTCAACTTGCTATCCGCAATATTCATCTTCTTCAGGACAATGCAAAACCCCTCACAGCTGATGTAACTCGAGAAAAAAATTAAAGAAACTTCACTGGACAACATTCAAACATCTTTTCTCTAGACTAAATCTCCAATTTTCCAGTAGACTTCCATTTGTATCAACCTTACAAAAACATTTCAGAGGACAAAGACTTTGTGAAGAAAAATACGTGCACTCTTGACCTCGAAGACGTGTGACTTATTATCATCATACAGAAATAAATAAATTTAAAAAAAAAACCCCACCGAATTCATGAAAAATAATTCGAGGTAAAAACCAACGTTTTTATATGATGACAAAGTTTATTAAAGAATATTATTGAAATATTAGTTAAAACTGGTCTCAAATATCTAAATATTGCTTTGTTAGGCAAATAAGAACGGTTCCCGAAATTTCAGAGCTAAAGCTTGATGGGAAGTTAGTTAAATTATTGATAGAAAATGTGATGTCACACTGATAAAAACATTAAAATTAATTAATTCATCCGGTAAATTAATGGTTGGAATGCAGTTTAACCCAACCACCCTTGGCGACAAGAATTATTTGGCAGTATTTTGCCAAATGTGGCTACTCTGTTCAGTTTCACTGATTTAACGCTCAGCCAAAAAAAAAAACAACAATCGCCAAGTTTGGTGCCAATTTTTGAAATCGCGCCAAGTGTTTGGGCTAAACAGCATTATTAAAGAAAATATTAGTTAAAACTTGTCGCAAATGTCTAAATATTGCATTGTTAGACAAGTACGAATGATTCCCAAAATTTCAAAGCTCTAGCTTGATTGGAAGTTGGTTAAATTAACGATCGAAAATTTGATGACACACACACACCAAGTGAAATTCAGAAAAACGTTTTAAAAATGTGCATATCTTACGGAAGGGTATATAGAAAAAGAACATGGATCTAATTTTGGTAAGTAGTATTCCGAAAAAGAGATCTTTTTACAACGTTTTTCTGTATTTCACTTGGTGTGTGTGAGTGAGTGTGTCATCAAATCTTAGATCGTTAATTTAACCAACTTCCCATCAAGCTAGAGCTCTGAAACTTTGGGAATCGTTCTTACTCGCCTATCAATGCAATATTTAAACATTTGAGACAAGTTTTAACAAATGTTTCAATAATTTTTTTAATAACGTAGTTTGTGTACTAAGGTGGCGCCATCTATGGAAGATATGTTGAATTACGCAGAGAGAGTGATCTTAAAAACAAGCGATAGATGAGAGTTTCTTACAACGTTTTTAAAAAAAATTTTATGTATTTCACTTGGTGTGTGTGTGTGTCATCTAATTTTTGATCGTTACTTTAACCAACTTCCCATAAAGCTAGAGCTCTGAAACTTTGAGAATCGTTCTTACTCGCCTAACAATGCAATATTTAGATATTTGCAACAAGTTTTAACTAACATTTCATTAATCTTTTCTTAATAAACTTTGCCACCTATACAAAAACGTTGGTTTTTATCTCGAATTATTTAAAGTTGTTTTCGCGCAATGTTATAGGATCCGAAATTGTGTGGAACACTTTTCCCGATAAAAAAGCGCTCGAGAATTAATTTTATATTCTGATTGCGTTATCTTTAGGGAGCAGTATATATTAAAATATTACTCATTTCTATCTGAGCCAATTCTTTTTATCCAGTGTAAAATGTGTTCCATGTTTCGTCTGCTATACTGATAAATAGCCTTTCAACATTACGTATTTGCAATAAAAATGGAGTATTTCTTGGAATGTTCATAAATTCTAAAAATACTGCATCGCATACAAATGTATGTATTACAACTTCACAAATTTATATGAAAATTGGAACAACTTTCTGCCTAGAAATGTATTCGAAATTCCGACCAGGTTCTTTGACATTTGGCGAAGACAGCCTTAAGGTCTCATTTATATTTGATTCATTCTTCGTATTGTATTTATTTACGGTGAAAAGTTCCCAAATAATTTCTTTTCATATTAATTATTTAATCAATTTTTGTAGTGTGATTTTATCTACAGCTTTTCCACATAAAAAAAACTTTAACTATTGCTTTCCAAAATATCTTTTTCAGTCAGAAATGATTAATTACCTTTTTATAAGACTTGAACTCAACAGAACTTTCAAAACCCATTATCTTAAACTTCATTCCAATCTTTCCAAACAGCACAAGAAGTGTACAATAACAGTCCCTGCCCCTAAACGTCAAAAATCCCAAAAATGTTTCCGGAAGTTACCTGGATACCGACAGCGACTAAAAACGGAAACCAATAAATAAAAAAAAGCTTCAAAAAACCAGCAAACGAATTAAAAAAAAGACAAAAAAAAAAAAAGATAAGAGAATGTGTTAAAGAAAAGAAAGGCGGGACAAAATTAGCTGCAACTGTAGCTAGAACTGCAGCTACCCAATTATAAATCCATTGCTCATAATGTGTGTCACTTGTTTCCGCCGAGAGTACTTTTTTTAAAATTATTTTTTTGGGAATGAAATAATGTTCTAGGAAGTCGTTATGTCCCGAAAGACACGTCGCGGGAATTTTTGTCGACTGCGAGTAACGCTGTTAATTCTCTCTCCCCCTAATTGGATAAGATTTTAATTTGGTTTGCTAGCTGAAGAAACCCACGACGTTCCCCGTTTTGTGTGATGTTATCTGAGAAATTGGAGTTCCAGAGTTCTAAATGTTACAAGGATTCATCGTTTTTTGATACGCGTTGTCTTTTATAAGCAGAATTTACTTTTTTCATGATAAATATATTTGAAGTAATATTTTCCTGACATTTTTATTTAAATCTACGTCACAAATAAAAGTTTAAAATTATATTACATTTATTAAACCGCATGCAAAAAAAGGTCTTGCACGTACGAGGGTGGTTCAAGGAGTGTCCAATTTTGATGATAGATGGCCTTGCTTACCAAATTGGTGAAATGGCTGTGTGCTTCTATCCGTTAAAAGACGACAAAAGATTTGACACTGATTCACAGGTTAGTTTTGATTGGGCAACATTCAAAACTTAATCGCTTCCGCGTCAAGTTGCCACAGTCGTTGAGACATGGATTCATCAAAACACACTGAAAGCTAAGCGACATTCCAAACATTGTGTTGAAAACGCTTAATCCGCTCCCAAAAGGCGAAGATGGTCTCATTGGCTGGAAAACGGGACGATCTCATAGCGATGACTTTTTGAGATGCGAAGGAGGCCATACTCATGGACTTCTTTGAAATGGAAAAAGGATCAATGAAAAATAGTACAGTAAGTCCTATTTCATTTCCGTGGCCGCGTTAGCCTGGCGGTAATGGTTGCGAACTCACGGCCGGCGTTTTCATTGAGTCGTTGGTCCGAGCCTGGGATATTACAAAAGACTCGCCGTGTAATCGAGCTTGACGCACGTTGAATCTGCTGAGGCTCACAGTCCTTCCGTTGGCGTGGTGTGGAAGTTAGGAGAGGGTGGTGCCAAATCAGACAGGTGTCGTCCTCGTCACTTGACTGAGGCTCAAAATTACGAGGTCCGTCACCAATAGCCTTCGTGTTACTTCCAGTGCGACGCTTGTAAAATCAACCAATCTATTTCATTTCCCATTCCTAACACTTTTTGAACAGCTTTCGTACCCTCTCCAACTTTTTTCTTTTTTGCTAATAACTTAATTATAATTAGAATATCTTTGAAGAAAAATGAATTATGCGCTAAAATATTTGCTTAATTATGTTAATTTTGCTGTTTGTTCTTATTCAATTCTTTCGCAAAACCATAGTGCGATGAAAGCGTTCCAAATAATTGGTAATGTGTTTATTTTACTTTATTCTATACTTTACCGATGATTTTTTGATTCATTATTTAATTCACATTTATAAGCAACTCGAAGGCTATTGGCAACGGAACATTGTAATTTTGAAACTCGATCAAATAAAGAGGACGACACCTGAGCTGGCGTCTTCCTCTCCAAATTTCCCAACGATGCCAATGGGAAATTGGAGCCTCTTCGGATCTACAGTGCATCAATCCCGATACATGGCGAGTCTTTAGTGGCATCCCGACTTCAACCCATGACTCGACGGAAACAGCGACCATTACATTCGGTTATTGGATCTATGTTTTATCGGTGAAGGTGTAAACCTTTGAAAATTTTAATCCATAATAAAATAAATTTGGTTGATTTGGTTCGCACAAGAAGCCAAGACTGTTGGCGACGGATCTTGTAATTTTGAGCCTCGGTCAAGTGACGAGGACAAGACCTGAGCGGGCACTCCTGTCCTAACTCCCACATCACGCCAGTGTTAAAGATTACAAGGAATTGGAGCTGCGAAAAGAAGAAAATACTTTAAATATTTCAAGGGCCCCCTGACAAAATAACAGTTTTGCAATTGTTTTAAGTTTGCTTTAATAAATCCTATCTCAGTTTTTTTTTTAAAATTCCTATTAAAATTTAAATTAAGATGATACATCAATCTGTAGGTTAAAAGTATTTAATTTCTTATATTTGAATTTTATTTCATTCCAGACTCAAGTAAATTTTATTCTAAAAATCAAAACATTCTATTCACAGGCGTAACGTTGCTTCAGATTGTCACTTGTCGCCGATAGAATATATTCTAATGTTAAAAACCTTAAATACCAGTCGGATGAATATATAGTTACTCCATTTCATCGAGTATCGCCATATGATACTCATCCATCATCCCATAATCACTTACTTGTACAAGACAGTCACCTGTCTCGAATGGATCCTTTCTTCTCTGACACCATTCTTCCATTCAGCGAACATTTTTACGTAATCATTCACCTTGTTTGTTTCACACAGCTCTTTCTGAGAACGAAGGACACATAGTATACTAAATGGTATGCTGTATTCCAGCAAGTGATAAATATATATATGGGACAAACATTCTTAAGCCTTAAGAGTTAGAAAATCTATTTCTAGTTCAATTCCTTTCGCTGTATTCATAACCATTCACCTTATTTATCTTTGTAAACATTACACATGAGAAGCTTTTAAACATTTATAAAACGAGACTTATGATGAAAATAAAACTAAAAAAAAAGTTTTTAAGGCAATTCCTACTTTGGTCAACAAAGAAAATTTTTATAGTTACTTTTTATTAAATAATTACAATTAATATAAATATATATATACATATGACAGAATCACGATATTAGGTGGGAAAAGAAAATTATTTTTCCAACGATCTACACGCTTCGTCATGACGGTATTTATTCCTAAATTTATATCCTGTTAAATATCTTATATAAGAGAAATATTTTTCTCGCATATAAAACTAAAATTATTATTTGAAAATAAAATAAAAAATTTATATGCTTCGATCCGAAGGCATGAACATTCTACGCCGACTCTCTACCAATTTTGTCATTGCAAGACAAATGACGTATTAGAAGCATTGGCTTGTTTTTTAATTCATCCGGTGAATTAAATGGCCAGAATGCAGTTTAGCCCAACCACCCTTGGCGACAGGAATTATTTAGTGGTATTTTGCCAAATGTGGCTACACTGGTCCGCTTCGTGGACTTAACGTTCAGCCCAAAAAATCGCCAAGTTTGGCAATTTTTGAAATCGCGCCAAGCGGTTGGTCTAAACTGCATTTTCACCAATTAAATTTAATTAATGAATTAATATTTGAAAAAAATTGTATTAACATCAAGTGTCATCCACCATAAGTTTAAAAAAATGTATTTAAACTTGAGTGGATGAATAAAAAGTATTTAACTAACGATTGAAAATTTGAGCAAGATATACAAATATATATAGGGAGAGTGTGAGATAATAGTAGGAATTTAATAAAAACAAAACTCCATTAACACACAAACTCAATCTTTAAAAATTGTATTACATACATTTATTTATTTCAGCTTGCAAGATTCTGTAATTTCCGGAAGAAAGGCTGCATCAGCGTAAACACTGCTGCAAAACACTGACTCAAAAAAATTAAAATTGCACAGAAATGTCGCATCAGCGTAAGCGCCGTGAAATGTTAAATTGCGCGTGGGACCGCCGTGAACGTCACAGTCGCAAATTCTTGACTTATATCGTGATATATGATGGCGTATCAGTTCAGAAAAAAATCACAAAATGGAACCATAACTAAAAATACATTATAGGTAATAAATGTTGAAATATATATTTTACGTTCACGAATGCACTTACATTTACACACAAAACAAGTCAGTACATGTATTTTTCATGCTAGATTACAAAAAATATTGCAGCAAAGAGATCATAAATTAAATGACAGAAAAAAAAGTTTTTTAAATTTACTTCTGTCAACAAAATACAACAAACGCTCTTTTTTTTTACGCGGTAGATACGTTCCTCAGAAAAACGTACAAAAAAATTGATAAATTTGGAAATATGTTCCACAACTTTAAGAAAATCATGTCAGGTGAATAAACTCTAATATTTTCCCAAAAAACCGTTCAAAAAAAGTAATAATGAAATCTATATTACATATTTATAAAACAAAAACAATTCATTTTTATTTCAAAAAAAAAAAAAAATTAAAATTAGTGTACAGTGAAAATTAAGTTTATAGGTACATACAACATATAAAATTTCAAATTGAAATTAGGAATAAAACTATCTAACAACTATTCATCGCTACTTGATAACAAGCGTGCACGTTTATTAGGAATTGGATCAAAAATGCTGTCATCAGAGGATGTGTCAGGTATGTCTGTGCAGAACTGTCGGCTTTGATTCAAAGGAAGAATTTCGTTCGTTATTAACGGCCTCTGTCTTTTTTTTATTGTTACAAAGTCTGTTATTATCGGTTGATTTCTTTTTTGGTTTCTCAAGTTGCTTATTCTTGATATTCTGCTACGCAAAACTTAAGATTACGTAGAAATTTTAATGCACGATCTGTGTCAAGATCATGAGTAAGAAAATGTTCCATACTTGTATCAAATTTCAAGCCCTTGCGCATTAAATCAGCTGTTAATAATTGAACTTCATCTTCTACTTCGTCATACTTCGTCTTTTTCGTCAACGTCGCTCTTTATTATTATAAACTATCATAAATTCAATCAAATCGTCTTTATCCAAAGAGTTTTCTAGCAACAATTATTCGATGTCAGCCGTTTGCATGTTTTTAAAACCTTCACCACCAATCGCATTTGATAGAATTATAATTTCAGAATACACTGCTGATATTTGTACTACAAAACATCCACTTTTCACGCATGCTGCAAATATTTTTTCCAAGCATTCAAGGTCGATTGGCGCAACTGTTTGATGGCAAAAGAAGCATGTGTAATACAATCCATAATCGTAAACTTTCTTCGTGCTTCCACAACAGTCAAATTTCTTTCTTCCAATGAGTCTAAAATATATTTAAGCTCTTTGCTTTATGTAGTACATTTTAAATGCTGCTGTAATACCCTGATCGAGTAGCTGAATCAAAGAGGTGGTATTAAACAGTAAAAACAGCATTTGAATGTTTGGTAAAAAAAAATTGGGGCCGGGGGGATTCGTGTTGGAACAAAACATTCGTGTAAAAAAGTATATTGGTGAACTGTGTAAAAGAGTTGAGGGTAAATCACAGCAAGCAGAACAACATATGTAGTATCAAAATTTGATTATTCACTATCTGATCACTATGTTCATTATCTCTGACCTTTCGCTATGTAAATGCTAATCTGAACGATGGGAGGATGCAATTGTTCCAAGATATCGTTTAGGGTTAATGAGGTACATAGATTCGTCCAAGAAAATGAATATATGCACCATAAAGTTCTCAAGAAGCATCTGTGTGGCGGCAGTACCAAGGAGATGCAAACTATTAGACATGACACAAAACAGTTTTTTAAAGTGCACGCAAGTATCGCATCGGTAGAAACTCCAAACGAGCTGAAAGTTTAAGCTTTAAACACGTAAATGCCGTGGTGTTTATGCTGGAATTTACGGTAATACGGTAACATTTTCTTGTGGAAAAAAAGCTTGTTTATAAAAGTACAAATAAGCTTGGAAAATAAGTTTTTTGGAAACGTCTACATCTGCCTCATTATATATTTTTGTAATGCGAAGCAGATAATTTGATGATTGCTATGTGTTCTTAAACTGCTCCTAATAAACCCAGAACACAAATAGTAGTGAAAATTCCAAACGTCGCTGTTTGGCCCTCGATAGCTCCTTATTAGAAACTGATTTCATTAAAGTAACACATAATTACTAAGTGGACTGTATAAAATTTCTCATACTTTATTTCAACCGCATACTCTGCGCGCTCAGTCGCGTCTGCTCTCATTTACATTACAAGGCGACAGCAGCGCCATTTCACAAAAGCGGTCAGGGGGCACAACAGTCGCGTCAAAATACAAATTCCATATAGGAAATTACATGATAGTCCTGTTTTTGTTGCCTTCCATTTTGGATATGAAAAGATATTTTTAAAGCACGAATTTTTTTGTTACAATTAGTAATTAACTAAATACTAAAAGCATAATCGACACACGATATTTAAGTTCTCATTACTAGAACTCCGAGTACGAATACAAAGCAGCATAAAATTTTTATGGGGACCATTTCAAAATTACTCATGTCAGGAATGGGATAACTCTCCAAATTACTTTTATTTGATCTTATATCCCCTTTTTCTCAGAAAATCACGAATATAATTCCCTTAGTATTTCATAAAATTATCGCCATAACTTTTTAAGCCCATGAAACAACCTCCGTGGTTTTTCGAGTGGCCCTGGGTTTCTAGTGGTCGGGGTCGGGGTCGCGAGCTCGCAGTCGGCATTGTTTCCGTCGAGTCTTGGGTTCGTCTCCTGATGACACTTAAGCTCCACCGCTTTAAACTATGTTTATTCAGTCTAACATTAATATTGTTTGTATTGTGAATGTGGAGCGGTAATTAACTCTCACTCTCGTCCAAAGATTATCTGAAAATTCCACTTATCTCAATAACAGGAACAGCGTATCCGATTCATGAACAAAACTTACTTCCTATGTCCGAGTCAAATATCAACTTTGCGTCGATCACTCGATAATCTGGCACCAATGTCGTGAGTTCTATTATCTCGCTAACGATCAATTTGCTCTTAACACTGAGCCCGATCTCTGTATCTCATAATCATCTCACTCTACCGGCGGTTTTCATCGAGTTGCGGGTTCTGACCTTGATGCCGCTAAAGACTCACCGTTTAGCTGGGGCTGATGTACGTTCAATCTGTTGGGGTCTAAAATCCTCCCGTTGGCGTGGTGTGCCTTCAAAGCTTAACAAGCTAGCAACCCCCTCTCCTTAAGTTTGGAAAGGGGGTTGCAAGCTCTGGTGTCGTCCTCGTCACTTGACCGAGGTTCAGTTGCGAGGTCTATCGCCAATAGCCCTCATGTTGTTTCTAGTGCGACTTTAACTAAATCAAACTGAAACCAAACTCATAATCATCTTTTATTCACTACACACACATACACGTGCTAGTTTAAATGAGATACGGTTGATTCACAGGGCGAGTTTCTCAAATCAAATAACGTCATACAGCAGATCAAAAGATTAGTTGAAAGGAAAAGCGTGAGAATCCGCTGCAAAATGTCACAGACATCTCAAATACTATAAAAAAACCAATTCTATATTTAAAAAAAAATCAAGCAAGTTAAGTTGAGGGCGGGAGTTCCTCGTGGTATGATACACAATGTATGGAACATGACAGAAGTGAGTGAAGGACAGTTGAGGTTCATGGCGCAACATTCAAATCAAGCTAAGCTGCACAACAAATAAGGTCAGGAACACTTTTATCTATGCTTTAAAGCCATATTAAAGCATATGTAATGTTTAAATATCTGTATGCTCGAGACAAATTATGTATACAATGAATGAGTACATTTCTTAAAATTTTACAAGAGTTCGACTTCATGGACTTTTTTGTGTTTCTTTATTTCTCAAGATTGCTTGTTAATGAATATTTTTCAATAAACTATTGTACATTTTATTCTGACTTTTAAATTTTGATATTATTTTTACGTTTTTCTATTACTTTTTAAAACATTTTTATATCAAAAAATAGACTTTGTATATTGTACATCAGTATCTGAAATCTCCAGCAAAAAGATACATAATTAAATCGTTTTTTAATAAACCTTTTATTTATTACTTTAGTCATATATTAATATAGCATTTAATACAAAGTTATAAATAAATATATGATATAATCCTAAATCATATATTAAAATAATATTTAGTATAAATATTCCTATGACAATTATGCGAAGTACCGACTATGCTTCATGTTGTGGTCAATGTGCTCGGAATTTTTGTTTCGTTCATATTTTTTCATCGCACTCCGCTCTCTGTCGCAGTTATCTGTATTATTGTGTGATATTTTGTGTAATTTGTCTGCCTCTTTACTGTTTCACATCCTTCACAGTTTGTCCTCTGCTTTCTTACAAATTTTTTTTCAAAATGTTTTCAACGATTTCGTCTGTCTTCATTCACCGCTGACTTCCCACTCTTTCACCGCTGCTGACGAAGAATCAGCACCGCATTTCACGTTCTATCCCGCGAATGGTCTGACGAAAGATGTTGGATACACTTTAAAGAAGCCAAAAACCGCTGATAGAT
>BMAW01033502.1:122930-150909 GCA_019974015.1 Nephila pilipes | reverse complement strand
GGAGTTATTGATTGATGTGTTATAGTAAATTGTCTTAATAACTTGGAAATGGACTGAGTTTTCTCTGAACACTATTTACTATAATACTTTGAAAATTCCAAAATTCAGTAACAGATATTTTTTTTATAATTCGAAATTTAAAAAAGAATAAATCTCGCCTTGTCTAGTCTACAATTTAAAAATTAAACTGGTTTTTCTCTGTAGTAAATCCTACTTTTTTTAAACAAAATAATTAATGAACGTTAGAAAATTTAAAAATATTTTATTGAATGTGAATGTAAAGTGAACGAATGGAGAAATTCAATTATTTGAAGTGAAACAGATATCGCCTTTCATCAGTTCTTTTATAGCCTAAGTAAAAGAAACACGTCGTTTTATTTTAATTTTTTATATCTGTATTTTATAGCTAGAATTAATACTGCTATAAACGTTTTTACTTTTGACATCACGAACATAATTCAGTCTGAAACGTGCATGGCTGAAAACATTTTCTCAAACGAAATCGTGAACGCATCTCATTGTACGTTTTCTTCATTTTTCTGTCTTTTTTTCCGTCTTTCATTTTCACTCATTTATCGCAAACGATTATCATCAATTCTAATTTCGTACTTAGAGAATTCCCTTTTTAATAGCAAAATCGTGGTTAACAAGTAATAAGTGTAATTTTTCACCTAAAAGAGTACTATTATTGATTTCTACTACGTTAATAGTGTTATTTCTTTTTGATTTTATAATATTTCAATGACTTCTTTGAGACTTTTATTTTAAAAATATGTAACGAGCATAAACTAAGTGAACTAACTGAGAAAGACATTTTACATTTAAAAGTTCGAATATCTTGATTACTTAAATAAATCACTGTCCCCATTTTTCAGTTTTTGCTTCAATCACTGTCACTTCTCTGTTTGATAAATGGAAACTAGAATTCATGCATGAAAATATTTTTTAAAAAAATATGAATGTTTTCGTATGTGGTGATTGATATATAAATTAAGTTTCTTGACATTTTATGTTACTTAAATTTTTTAACTCAAATTGTTTGTAAAATCTAAGAATTTGTTCAGTTTTTTTCTTAAAATTAACTTGGTTGTACAATTACCCTGAAATATATACACCATTCATCATTCTTTCAGATTGCCAATTTATTTAATTGAATAGAATTTATTAAAATGAATGTATTTTTAAATAAAAAAAAAGATTGGAAATCTATTTTATATTTTAAAAGAATGAATTATTCTTATATAACTATCTGAAGTAAATGTCCCAGAATACTTTGTTTCCGTAAGAATTTCAAAATTTTCCGAATGCATTATAATGTTTATTCTGAATCCTCCTCTTTACTCAAAAAGGATTACTTGATTTTTTTTAAAAAAAAAATTTCGATCCGTTGGGCTGTTTTACTTTTATTTAACTGCTGTATTGCTCATGAAAGTTTCCCTATGTGTGCAAAGAAAATTCTTTTCTTCTAAAAGAACTCAAATTTCAATCAAAAGATTTTTATTTTGGAATTTCGTTACTTTTGAAATGAATTTCAGATATATGTTATTCTACAAACTGCAGATAATCACGATTCATATCAGTCCATTTTTTTAAAGTTAGAATTTATCTGCGAGAAAATTAAAAATAATATAAAATATTCTTCTCATTAATCTGCATTGAAACAATGATTTCCAACAGGAATTCTTTATGTGAAATAATTCATATTTATTTTCATGATATTTTTAAATCGATATTCCATCACTTCTTGTGTGTAGCACCAACTGACTGGCTGTTTATTAACGTCACTCTGAGAAACAGCTCGAAGACTGTTGGAATTTTGAAACGCGGTCAAGTGACAAGAACCCCATCTAAACTAGCACCTCCCTCTTAAAACTTCTTCACCACCCCAACGTGAGGACTTTGAGCTTCGACAGTTGCATCAGTCAAGCTACACGACAGTTTTTAGTAGCACCAAAGCTCGAACCCACGACTCTACAACAGCAACTTCGGTCATGAGCTCGAGATCGTAACCACTCGGCTACCACAGCCGAGTATAACAATGTTATTTAAGTCTCTAAAAACGAACGATTCTACTGTTAAACCTTCTGAGCTATGAAGAATATCAGGATCTTTTCATTTGGGAGTTGAAAAATTCATTGGTGATGTACCTCGTAATTTTCAACTGGGATTAGATGACGAAGACGATACTGCGTTAGTAACTTCCTCTCTTAATTTCCTCGCCATGTCAAGTAAAAACTTTGATCCATAGTCAAATGTTGTAAAAGAATCTGTGAAATAATCTAATGTTGTAAAATAATCCATGCACCATTATTCCTCAGGACGGTGTTTAAGGGAAATCGATTTGTATTCCTAGTCTGATCTTCTACATCGTCGACCACGATGTTAATCACTATGCAACCGCGGTCCATTTTGTGGCTCGACTTATTACTTTTAGTCGCAAGTAATTATGAGAAAGGTTCAAAAGGTACCTGAGAGAGGAATAGGCAATGGAATAGCTCAATATAGTATTGTTTAGTGGTCGTTTTCCTCTTTTTTTTAAGAAATCCATGATGACATTCGCATCACAAAAATTAGTTGCCAGAACTTTTCCCTCCGAATAAGACCATTTCCGCCTTCTTTGGAGCAGCAACCCATTTCTCACCGGAAGCAGTCCATTGTTTTGAATGCTGTTTGACTTCCGATGTATAATGATAAACCTAGATCTCATCTATTGTGACAACTGGGTGTGAAATGAAGGCGGCTACTCGATGCTGGGGCATTAAAATTTTGAATTGGGAGGAAATGGCCCCTAATCTGAACTAATGTAAGAATCTGTGTATCAAATTTGTTTTGGCGCTGTTTAACAGATGGCAGCATTAATAAAATAGGCAAATCTATCAACTACCTTTACTCTCATCTAAGAGTTATCAAAAATAAATGTTTGCATTATGAATGAAGAGCAGTAAATAACTCGTGTTGTCAAACAAAGATTATCTGAAAAATAATTCTACTAATCTCAATAATGGGATAGAATCGTTTCTGGATCTGGAACGATTCTTATTTTCTGGATCAAATATGTATTCCGTCGCTCCTTCAAAGTTCTGGCACCAACATTACGTGCACTATAATTTCGCTAACCTTTAATCTCTTCTCGGCTGTTTTTTTAACACTTCAATATCTTTATCTTCTTCCTCTTCCCTTATTTATTACACTTATATAAAGTGAGACATAGGTATCTCCCACATTTGGAGATATCACTTTGCGGGAGTCGCATGTGGTTGGATAGCCTCTACCGTTTTCAGTACAGTGACGGTATCCAGGTCAGCGAGAAAAAACAGAACGGTAGGTTGTGTCAATTACGATGCTTTCGTTTTTGACTTTTGACGATATTCGTGTTCATTTCTTTGGTTTCAGGAAGCCGTAGATTGAAGTAACCCGCAGTATGGAGTAGATAAGAGTTCAATCTACTGCGTTCTACAATGACGGCTTGAGAAAGGTCAAGAACAGCTGGTAGAAAAAATGTATAACTCTGAATGATAATTATGTTAAGAAGTCTTAAGAATAATAAATAAGAACTAAGTTTCTATGTCGATTATTTTAGTAATAATCAAAACCTTACGACACATCGAGATAATAATTAAAACCTTACAACACTGTATGTTATTTCTTGAAACCAAACAAATCAGCATCAACAAATGTAATTTATAACATTATGTACAGGAAATCAAACAAAAGGATCTATTAATATGTGGAGTAAATTAAATACAGGCTCTCGGATATTTCTCAGTAGTAATTAAAACTTTACGATACATTATCGTACAACGCAACCTGACAAATCAGAGCAAATAATTACACTTCGAATAAAATTCGTATCGGGTGTCGTTTCCCCTTATCATATCAAAAAATAAATTCGATGAAACATTATATGTGGTTCGTAAATAAAGTCTTTTCATATAATCGATTGTATTTACTATAAAATTCTGTTAATTTTCTTACAATGAAATAATTATAATAAATAATATTGAGCCTAGATTTTAGGTAATAATTCAGACGCTGTTTGTTACTTCCATCTTTCTTTTCAAAATCCAATGCCAGTTTATTCTAATTATATCGAATGCTTTTTGTATTTTATGTGTCCTTCCCTATTAAACCCCGCAAGCATCTTAAAGTTCAATTTAAGAATAAGTTCACTAATCCAATTGAAGAGACGTCTGAAGACGCCTAACACAGTTTATTAAATATCTTTACAGAACACATGTAAGGAAGCTCTCCCTCAAATTCTTCTACACTTTTTTTAATCCAGGTTTGTAATTATACTGTTATTTCTTAGCTTATCAATTCATTCGCAACGAGTAAGACACTTCTTGAATACAGTAAATTCGACTCCTATTACTCTAATCAGGAGTCATTTCTGACCAATTTTACTGCAAACGATTACGATTAAACGATCAATTTAGGAATATCTATCAGCTTGTCGTTATCATCTGTCTCTCTTATATATTAAAATAAGGTAAATTAGAAAACACACACTTATATATATTCTTTAATTTACCTAATTGAACTTCATTTGGTTAACAAGGGGTCGTAATTTTATGCAATTCAAATTACAAAATGTCGACAAGGCTAGCGAATAGCTCAACGTCACAGATTTTTACATTCCATCAATTTAACTTTTTTTTTCTCATCTCGAACAAAAACACCGAATGAATAAGAATTTGCAAAAACGCTTCTCATGCGGCGTTCCATCACTCTTCGAAGAAACAAAATACACAAAAAGGACCCTTTTCGTTGATCATATTTTACTTAAAGAAGAACAAAATCACTCACATGCTGCTTTACTTCCTGCTAATGAAGAACGAAAAGAAAATTCGTCTTTAACGTCGTTTTTCCCGCTACCTGTAGTACTTTTCGAACTTTTTTTTTCCCCCAGAGGTATGAACGGGTCACTCTCAGCAGTGGTCAACCCGAAAAGAAAATTTATTTACTCCGCACAGCAGGATCACGAACGATAAAAGAAAAATATCCTGACCTCTCATCTCTTCTCATTGTTTGAGTTGCCACTCACGATTCTTGTTAACAATGATATATGTACTTCGCTCGCACGTGATAGCGAACAAACAGTAAATGTTTTAGGATTTTATTCCACAAAGAATTATTTTGGTGGAATAAAAAAGGAAGAGGAAGATCCGTTGAAAAACTGGAATGGTTTGGGAAATTTAAATGAAAGATTAGTGATATTTCAAGTGTTATCTTGTGTTTGGGAATGTGATTTATTAGGTAAAAGGATTTAGATGAGGCTTTAAAGAAAGTTCTAGCAAAAATAAAATTGGCATTTTTATAGCATAAGTTAAGTGATTCTAATGTTATCGACAATACAAAGAAAGGACAGATGGACCAAAATACGAGTATTTGCCATGAATGTAAAATTAAGTATATATTTTGAAAAATGCATTCAAAACATTAAACAGAAAAGTTTAGGGAAGGGGTCAATTTTATTTTACAAGTGTTTTTTTGTGCTTCTTTATTTGTATTATGTTTTGATATGTTAGTATTTCTCTATGATTTCTTGGTTGTTTCCCCCTTAAATGATTTTTATGAGTTTGTATGTTGTTGATCTCCGTTCAATGGTATCTGTATCTTTGGTTTAATAGCAATTTCTTTATGATATAATGTTGATAGAGATAGTTTGGCCATTAAATCTCGAATAACTTAGCCTAACTGACCAGAGCTTGATACAATATAAATTATAATTTTCTCCATTTCTTGCTTTTCTGCAATAGTTGGTTTATTCTCTCAATGTTTCTATTTACCTATTTTTTTAACATTTTGGTAGTGGTCAATTTAAAGTTTCGTTTAATTTACCTTGTTTTGGAAATTTCAATAGTAAAAATTGTCTTTCTTTTATAGTTAATTGTACATATAATTTTTATTCATTTTTCTTTGTTTACAATGTTTTATTTGTATATTATGTGGGTTGGAGAATACGTGTTTTACTTAATGGTATGGTAATCATTTTTTTTCCATTTGTATTAATTTTAATTATTTAGACTATTTTCTTACCTTTTAAAAATCATTGTTGATATCGAATTTACTAGAAAATTACTAATAATACTAGAAAATTATTAATAATACGCATTTAATGAACAAAGGCTGTACATTTTTGAATAAAATTTGATAAAGTATACGAAAATAAAGCGTCAAACACGAAATAACTAAAAGTACAAAAAAAATTCTGTTTTGTATCGATACAATACTTTATTCCATTGACGTAGAAGGCATATAATAACGCTTTTGAAACTGCCTATCTGTGTAAAAGTGCAGGATTATTAACAGGCCAGAAAGGTAAATTGCGGAATTATAGAGGAAGTACTGTAATATTTTGACGATGTTATTTATTGTTGATGAAATAACAGGCATTCCCACACATTTACAGAGTTTTTCTATCATTACGTTTATCAAATGATGTTTGAGAAATTTAGTTATTAATAGTATTGTCTGATCCATGACGAAAGTACACAGCGGGTGAAAGGGTGCGTTTTGCTTGGCAAATGTTAATTATAGAAAGGAGACCTTTCATCTCAAGCCGAAAGTTTTTATATTTTAGAAAAGAGAATTTTTCTAAATTTTTACTAATTCAGTAATCAATTGTGGTTCGAGAAATTCACAGTTAAACAACGATCCTCGCGATTCAAAGGGAACAGTGAAAGTAATTTTGTTTTGAAAAAAAAATAGCGTTAAGAGATATTAACTGTAAAAGAGAGGATGAATATTCGAATTTTTAAAAACAATGTTGACCTTTAAAATCATTTTAATTTTAATTATAAAACAAACAGAGACAGGTAACTTTTCTCCATGATATTCCTAACAAAAAGGCAAAAATTGGCTCGTTATCGAAGAAAAACTAACACTTTCAAATAGTTCATTGAAGTTTCTTGAGACAATTTATCAAGAACTTTGAACTTTCCACTCTGGACTGATATGCAATTACAAACTAAAACACACATTATAAAGACAAATATAATTTATAACTCTCAATAAATTATGCTTAATTTTTTTATTTTTTGGAATAAATAATACAGTCAACAGTAATAACCCCTATACACGGTGAAAAGCGTTTATATTATTCGTTTTTTATTAAGATTCTAACGAATGAATTCATTATAGTTCGCTTTTTCTCTTTCAAAACTAGTTTCTAAGATATTCGCGAGATTCGCCGTAAAAAAATTAATCCTTTTTTTTAAAGTCCATTTATCACTTAATAATAATGAGAATCCAAAGTGTTACACCGAAAGAATTACAAAACAATAATCTAAAATAAAACAGAAAAACGCGTTAAAAATCAGCACAGCAGAAATGAAATATATCCATAGAAAGAAGAAAGAGAGTCGTTAACTTTTTTCACTTCACTTCAAGTAAAGAGGTAACAAACGATCTCTTAAATAAATGAATCCGACAAATTTATGCCTACCTCCCCACCGCGTTGTAACATTAATGAATTTTCTAGGTATCGAAGTTATTCAAAAAGAAACCAAGAAAAAAAAATGGAACGGGCATAAATTTTTACTAGAATGATATGTGGGACACATGTACAAGATTTCGACGCGAAGAAAATGATCAATTAAAAATAGGCACGTTTTTTGAAATGTGGTAATTGATATGGCGATGGAATATAACGTGTTGAGTTCGTGTTTTAGTCAGTAATTAATTTTTGTCACCTCTTGTTGAACAAAAAAAGATTGTGTGTTGGTTGTGTAAGCTAGAGAATTTAGGTGAGTGCATTTTTTTACTCAGAAGATAGGAATGATAAATGAATTCGCTATAAAAATTTGTGATGCATTACAAAGTGTGCGATCGTATCAAATTAATTCACTTTAACTATTAAAATAATAAATTATTTCAAAATGTGAAACATTGAGTAGGCGATTCTGATAAATTAAAAATTCTTAAATTGTTTGATTTATATGCAGAAAGACCTCATTTAGTGCTTAGCACGCATTCCTAGACGAAAAAATGTTAAGTAAATACGTTAAGTAAGGAAATCGATCAAAAATAAGGAAATTTTACTTTAATTCTAGTTATTTTTACATGAATTTCAGTAGTATAATATATATGCTACATAGCACGTAAATATGCACTCAGAAATATAAACTTATTTTTTTTAATGAATGTCCTGGCTTTTATCTTAAAATAAAAATTTGTAGTTTATTTCATAAGCATGAATTTTTGATTAATTTATTTTTTACGATTTGCCAAAGCGAATAAAATTACCAGCGCTTGCGATCAACTTGATTAACCTTATAAATGCATACATGTGTCTCTTTTTAGCATATTGTGTACGTACATACATATAAAAATTGAACTCAAACTTGGCGCCACATATATATTTTTCGCCAAACAAGTATTGTACACGCGTGTACAATAGTGTACTCCTGCTCTAACATAATACCATATTACTATAAATATGTAGACCATTAATTTTTCATCGCCGTGATATCCTAGTAGTCATGGTCACGAACTTTTGGCCGTTGTTGTTTCCGACGGGTCGTGGGTTCGAGTCCTGATGGCATTAAAGCTCCACCGTGTAGTTTGGCCGATGCATGTAAATTCTAGCCTAGTCCTCTCAGTGGAGGGATGTGGCAGTTTGGAGAGGGAGGTGCCAGATCATACACAGGTGTCGTGTCACTTGACAAAATTTAAAATAACGAGGTCCATCACTTATCGTCGTCGAAGTGCATCAACAAGCGACGTTAATAAAATAACTAATAAATCATTGATTTCTAATTATTTTTTTATTAATTCTCATAGTATAATATTTGTTTAATGACACATAAACGTGCAAGTGGCCGTGGTAGCCTGCTGGTCATGGTCGTGGACTCACAGCCGGCGGTTTTCGTCGAGTCGTGGGTTAGAGCCTGTTATGCCACAAAAGACACGCGATGTAGCCCAGGCTGATGTACGTTAAATCTGTCGAGGTTCAAAGTCCTTCAACTAGTGTGGTGATGAAGTTAGGAGGAGGGTGCCAGCTCAGGTAAAGTCCTCGTTACTTGACCAAGGTTCAAAATTGCGAGGTCTACGCCAATAGCCTTCCTGTTGCTTCTAGTGTGACGTTAATAAAACCAGCCAAATTAAACCATAAACGTGCAAACATATAAACATAACGTTTATTTTTGTATTGAAGGTCCTCAGGCTGTTCTTCACGAAAAAAAGAAGTTGTACTTTTTTATTAAGGAAGAAATTTTGATTCATAATTTGTTTTTTGCAACTGACCAACGCGAACAAAGTTACCAGTGCTCCTGCCCAATCTGATTTACAAAATAAACTCACGCAAATGTGTATGTTGCTCGTAGCTATTTGTGTACATCATTATTATACGCATAAGTATTGTATGTATCGTACATAACAATATTCACATGTTGAAAAGTATTACCAAATTACAATACATACTATACTGAACCCCTCATTAGTGTGTGTCTTCTTTGTTTAGTCTATTCGATATATGAATTCACATAATAAATTACTAACTAAAAAAATTATTAGTGAATTAATTACTAATAAATTAATACTAAGTCTAAAAGGAACACGACGAACGGAAATACAAATTGGAATTTAACAATTACACTATCCAAAATTAGTTTTAAAGGGGATACTTTTCTTGCTATACTCATAATGACTCGGAAGTTAATAATTTTTTTAAGGCTCATTCTATTTTTAATTTTTATATTTATAAATGATCTTATAATCGTTTTTCAGTTCTCCTTCTTCGGTTGAACTCATATTTATTTCCCTAAGTTCGTTTATGCAAATATCCAAAGAGCTAAAACGAGGTACTTTTCTAAGTGTAGCGTATAAAAGGACTTGTTTTGATATAGTTGAGAGGAGAAATTTATATATTGTGTGAACTGCACATATTTTGAAGAAGAATTATTGTGAACTACTATTCAACTGGGAGGGGGGACGATTTAAACATATAATTATGTTTAGTTTCCCACATTTCAGGTGTGACTCACTTATCTTAGCATTTACTGTTTAATGGTTGAATCATTCTGTGCAAACTTATGTGTATTTTATCTCTAAAACTGAGAGTTTGGGAAATAATTTTATTAAATAAAAAGTGCGATTGTATATCTTAATTCCTCGTGTGTATGCCCATTTCACGAGGGTGGATATTTTTGACGACTCATGACTTTTCATAGTACGTTTGACTTACCATTGTCTTCTACCATATGTTAAATGACGTCAAAACAAAAGACCAGATACCAATTCATAGATTACTTTTAATTTAGTAAATATGTCCAACCAAATCAAAATTTATTTGCTGCCGCGACGAATGGTCACCGTCGATAAAACCTGGATCTCTCTTTATGTTCGGGAAACCAAGCAACAATCAAAGCAATGAGTTGCTTCCGAGGAATTTGCTCCAAAGAAGGCGAAGATCTCATTGGCCGGAAAAATTAAGGCAGTGATTATTTTTTGGGATACGAAGGGTGTCATACGTATGAATGTCTCAGAGAAATAAAAATTGTCACTGGACAATATTGCAATGATTCATACTCATACCCTCTTTATATTTTATTAATAGTCTCGTCAAACATGGGTACGTTTTTGAACCATCATCGTAATTACTCTGTAGTTTCAATAGTTACATGATTTAATCCTGAGCCTTTCTCTTCTCTTTTAAAAATACTAAATGTTTTTTTAAAAAAAATATCCAAAATTATTAGTTGTCAGACCTATTTTACTCATCTATGTTTTTTAAACTCTGAACCAGAAATGTTTTCATATACACCCTATATTAAATTAATTAGTGTGACATCAAATTTTATCCTTTTATTTCAAATCCGATAGCATGTCTAGCATATAATGTAAACCATGTGAATGTATAAAAATTATTACAGAAGGGGTTTGTCAATCAATTGTTGTTAGAAATGTATTACAATACAACACCATGAAAATAAAATATCATTTCCACCAAACAAATTGTATAAAACTGATTTTGACAGATTAAAAAAACTTTTTTGCATTCAAAATAGAATAGGAAGTGAAATGGCTGAAAATTCCCATCTAAACCTTTAATATATTACAAATTTTTCAAGAATATTTATCTTTCATCGTTATTTGTTTCTGTGCATTTTTGTTGTTATTTTAAAAAGTGTTTGATATCCAAAACTTCGTTTCCAATTGTTGTCCGAAAAAAAGATGGAAAACTACAAATAAAATGAAAAAGCAGAGAGAGTTTTGGAAAAAATTTCTGCTTTTGAATACCGTGAATATGCATTACCTCGGAGAAGAAGTCAAAACTGTCATGTCAAATTCACCCAAGTGAACATTTGAGTTTCAAGGATTGAAACGCGTTTATTAAAAAAGAAGCACGAGCTGTATCACATCTGGTGCTTCTATGACTTTTTAGGCCGAATTCCTCAAGTAAAAATATCTTTTCTTCTTATAACTCGGCGTTTTTCGAATTCTTTTACACGCTACCCTGACGGAATTGTTGCAAGATTGAATTTTCTTTGTATCCTTTACTAGTTTCATTTTTTGGTCACAAAGGCAATGTCAAGGAAAAAAAATGTCTAAGCTCTTTTCATAATTTTAGAAAAAAATAAATAGACATCCCTTATAAGTGATTTGTAAAAATGCTTCAGAATAAAATTTTGATGATAACTAAAAAAAATACTGATCTAAAATAAATAATTATTAATTGAACAATAGTTTATCTAGGTATGTAATTTAATTTAATAGGAAAATATGAAATGCATTTGCTCATATATTCATACAAAATGAAGGCATGAAGTTTAATAGTAATTAAAGTGTTTGAAACTATATATCACTTTATATTCTTAAAACTACTTTTGTGATTCAAATGTTTTATACCTTTCTCAAAAGCGAAAAAAAATTGAGGAAGTAATTAATATTACTATTTAAAAATAAAAAAAACACATATCATGAAGATATCGTGTGGCTGCAGTGGTCTAGGGTTCATCGTCGCGAACTCGAAGATGGAGAAGTTTTGTCGAGTCGTGGGCTCTATTCCTGACGCCAGTAAAGACCAGTCGAGTAGCCGAGCTGATGCATATGAAATCTATCGAGGTTCCAAGTCCTTCCGTTGGCCTAGTGAGAAAGTATGGAAAGGAAGATACTAGTTTAGGGGTGTCGTACACGTCATGATCGATATTCAGAATTATGAGGTCCGTCGACAAAAGCCCTCGTGTTACTTCTATGCGAGACTTTATAAACAATCACTTATTAAGGTAATTTTGTAACTGATATACGAATCTTAATTTCTCATGACACGTTATGCTGCTTCCAATGCCAAAATTTAAGAAGTTGCGAATTTGACTTGATCCTTTAGAGATTCAAGAGCACCACATCCAATCTGAACTTCGAGTTATACTGGCAACCTCAAATCTCTTTTTCGTCCTATTAAAAATCGATTTTAAAGCGGAGATGACTTAATTATACTGCCATTTTAAATTATTTATAGCTTTCTACAGATGTTATCATTACAAAGCATAATTTTTGGACTTACATATATGCACATCTTCCAATCTGCATCTCTACGAACTAATAACATCACCTACTGGAATACATATATCTGATCGAACGATTACAAGCCTTCCTTAAAATTCATCACCCGGACGATTCAATTGATGAGTATTGATGACAATCTTTAATGAATCACGTCCATTCCTAAATAATTCACGCGTCATGCCACCAACCAAGATCAATGTCCTTTGTCGGAAAATTAACAATACAAAAACACCCTAGCAACCATCTTAGAGGAAAAGAAGAAGGAAAAAATTACTCGTCAACATTGTGTTCAGTGTATATTCACAGCCACTTCCCTGGATTAAGGTTGATGAAATGGCTTAGTCCGACCCACCGAACTTTTTAGATTTATGGAGGCAAGTATGAAAGGCAGAAGGTGGTACCACGCCTTAAAAACTACATCGGTTCCAGCCTCGTAATTAAGTGGGTAGGTCGCGAGGATGGAACATGAAGTTAATTGCTGGTTGGTTCCATTAGGTGTTTGTTCTAAAGCGCCATTTCTTTTTTTTTTTTTTTTTGCATCAACTATCGCCAGTTTCCTTTGATACGAAGTTTTTTTTAACTAGTTTTTCGCATTAACGAACCTTCCGCGAAGTGTGTGATCTATAGTATTTTTAAGGCGCTCTGTTGGAAATTATTTTAGAAGCGTATTATTAAGAAAAATTGCCAAACATCATTGAGGAAAAACATTTGTTACTTATGGAATGTTTTCCTTATAAATTGTTATGAAGTAAGGATGTCATATATATAGCAAGAGTGGTGTTAAAGGATCATGGAAAAATTAAATATTGTGGATAGAATACATATCGCTTTTAGGTTTTCCAAAGAAACATTTGAACCATTTCGGCGAATATTATACATCCAAGCTATAAAAATTGGAACATATTTTCAATGAAAACTAACATTCATTTTGCAATATTAGTGTAATAACATAGAGAGAATTATTAGAATTTTAAAGCTCTGATCATATTAAGCCTAATGCTCTAAGTAACACAATATTTCTGTATTTGATAGAAAAGCGAAATATAAAACATATTCAGAACATTATCATACTTAATTTCACATACAGGTAATTAATAATTTCAATTATAACGCATGCAATGAATATTATAATATTTCAGTACATAAATATCAAGAATAATATTAAATGTTATAAGATTTTATGGTTTGTAAATGTGAAATGTTATATATATGTAATGATACAGTTTGACACTTTGCGCATTCGAAGAAAGTAGGATGTTTAAGTATACAAATAACCACACACACAAAGAGAGCTAGGAAACAACAACAGCAAAAAAACCAATTAAAACTGTATTAAAAATTTTCTAATTTCAATTCTGGTTTTTGTCATTTTATGGAATGCTATTACATACATAAATTTAGTTATATGAAGTCAATCAAAACACGCTAAAATTGTTAATAATTTATGTGAACTTCTTTTCAAACATATAAGTAAAAAAAGTTATTTTACAATTTATGCAATTAAAATACAAAATTTCATACGGAAATGTAATTTGATATCAAATCATCAAATTCATTCAAGTGATTCTTAACAAACATCAATTTTAATAAAGGTCTCCCATAAACATTGTACATTGAATATTAAAATAATAAAAAATGCAATATATTGAAGAGTTTAGTTGGGTAAAAAATGTATTATCCTTATTTGTAGTTTTTTTTTTTTTATTAAAAGAATAATTATACCTAAAATGCAAAGGATGAAAAGTAAGAACAATACCATTTTTTTTATAAAATTCACCTTATTACTAGAAATAAAAACAGCTTCTCAAAATAATGGACTTTTTCTTCAAAAGTCTCCTTCAGACAAAACAAAAGTTCAAAAAAATTGAATCGCAAAACAGACGTTAACAAAATAAAACTTGTAATTTTATTTTATATATATTAAGACTCCACGAATTAAAATCGTCTGTTGCTGTCTCAGACGCTCGCAACAGAAAGAAAATCGTTTGCATTTTCTTAATATATTAAAAACTAAAACTAATTTCGATTTTTAAAAAATCATGCAATGATTAATCTACAAACATATTATGTAAAATAAATATAAAATTAAAAATAAAAACGTAACTGTAAAATCCAATTCTAAACATTGCATATAACAATGTTTGGTATTGGATTCCTTGACTCATGTCTACACAATATTCTAGACATTATAACTAGAATGCTTCCTTTTTCCTAGTAAATTATTTCTATGAACTGTTCCTGACATTTTTTTAAAATATTCTAATAGCATCATAAATTCATATCAAGCGCGCTTATTTTAATATTGCAAACAACATACTAATTTACTATTTTATCATTTTGGCATTTCCTTGGAATCTGTTGTACTTATCTGAGCCATAATTTTCATTTTTTCATCCTTGCTCTGATATATTACTCGGTAAGAGAATATTTGATTAAAATGTTTGATTTATATTAATTGTTAGTTTCTTTCTATATATATTTGCTGAGTGTGTTCGAAAAGCTTATTCTTAAGTAATACATTAAGCAATTTCATAAACTGTTTCATCGATAGTCATTTTTAAATATTCTGTTTATCATATTTGCAAAAATTCTTTCATCGGCTACAAAGTTTTACAGATTGCTTAAGTTTTTACAAAATTTTTTAATTTTTTTTTTTCATTATTTCAATAACAAACCAACGAATGCAACAAACGATTTTAGACAAGCATAATTAAAAAAAAAAAAAACTTTTTCGTCAAATGTTTGTCTTTCAATCGTTGGCAATTTCTTTCAACAGCAAATTCTTTTTTCTCAAGTTATATTTTATTCACAGAACATCATCTCTGCGGTTTTGATACAAACTTACAACGAAACCGGTAAGGGAAATAATTTTTATTCATTTAAATATAATCATTATTTCTTGATTACTAAATACTAATAATTGCTATCTAACATGTGTTAGTTACTGAATGTTTAAACTATTAACTTGTGAGATGACTTTACGTATATCAATGTAGTACTTCTATCAACAATATGAAAAATTCTATTTCTTTACTTTAATATTTCTTTTATTAATAACAGCTGTAACAGGAAACTACCTGTCATAGATTTTTGATTAATCTATTGGTAAATGCAAGTGATATATAATTTTAATAAGTAAATGTTTAACTTAACTTTTTTTTTTTATTGATTACATGTAAAAATATCATCGCTAACGATAAAGTAGTCCGTGCGATGCAGAATTCGCAAACATACTGCGTGTATTCTATTCAAATATGTAATTATATATACTACATATAGAAGCTGTGCACTACTTAATTTCCTCAGTAAGCTATAAATCATCTTGTTATGTGTGTACTAAAATGCGACAATGTTAAACATAAAATTTTGTAGGCAATGTAGAGTCTCCATAACGTCATGTTATTTTAAACATAATTATTTTGAAAATAAATTAATTTCTTCTCAGAAAAGTGTATGGCTTTAGGAAATTCTTTTTTGAACGAAGTGAATATGAGTAATGAAGATGTGAAGAAATCATGTCTGGTGATAATATTTCATTTTGGACGTCTTGTGATTTTATCAAGATTTATAATCAACTATTCTAAAAACAATCAAAAAGAGACTTTTTTTTTCAAAGGTTCTGCTAATGACGAAACTTTAATTACATCAATTAAGTCCCCTTCGTTTTATTCACAATTAATTTCCTTTCCCATTCTAACAATAAGTCTTAAGAATCCATGTATCAACTCCGGTTACCTTATATTTTGGTCAAAATAATTTGTATTCTTTTTTTAAATAAACTGAATGACTGATTCTATTTGGAATTCAGATATAATGAAAGGGAAGGGGGGGATAAGAAATTGAAATGCTTGTATATCTATCAAAAAATTGCAAATTTTTGTAAAGTCAAATTTTTATCATTATAAATGTTTATACAATTTGCATATTTCGCTAAAGTACAACATTTTGCTTATGTTCAGTATATGCCCGGTCGTCAAGTTCGGGTTTCTCCCCCTTTCCAATTTAAAGTATTCTGCATATAGGCCAAATATGACGATTGGCATGTACATAATTCGTTGCAAAAAGCCTCATCACCAAATAGCATTAATTCATCCAGAAACTGCTTGAGTTTCAAAATAAATATTTACTGGAAAAATTATCGTATATTAAATCAAATTATAATCTTAGGTTGGTTCATATTTTAGCGTGCTGCTTAGCGCTGAAACACTATTAGGTGATAAATTGCTAAACTGGTAAATTTCCTTCTGTTTACCAAACAATTTCTTACGGTAACCTCACGTTTGGAGCCATGTTGGCGGGGTTTTGAAAATCGCGCCAAGCAGTAGGCTAAACTAGGTTTTTACCAAATTATCTTCCATTGCAAATATAAGTGCTTTTTTTAATCTTATCCAATTAAAATATGAATTAACATCTCAGAAACCATTTCTATTGCGGAAATTTTATTCCACAATGGAAATGGTTATGGAGATGTGAATTATTCATTCAAAAGAATTTATTCATTCGGAAGAATTTATCTTTTTTTTATAAATGTGTTTATTGTTGTATAATATCCTGATATTTTAATTAATAATATGATCAATTTATCGAGTATATCATTATATTTTCTGTTTAGTAACTATCAACAGTAATATATAATTAATAGCAACATGAGTCATCTGGATTCAGAATATTTTATTTTTCTCACTAAATCGAGTCTGTAGATATCGAAATGAAAGTTTGGATTATTTCTTCCGACATATAAATAAAACTGTAAATTTCGGAAATATACTGAATTCTCCAATATGGCACGATGTTCTTGCAGGGTAGAGCCTATCTGCTTCCAATGATGAGCAAGTGTCTTTCTTTGGCAGATGAGAATAATCAAATAAAAATGTTATAAAATCGTATGAAAAATTGTTGGTTGCTAATTTTAAAACAGTTTAGCAGCGTAATAGGCAATAACAATCTTAAATACAAATCACATATGTAAAGAACATCATGGACATATTATAGACTTTGTACTTATGATGTGGATTCTATCCCGTATTTCTCTTCAGTTAATACTTTAAGACTTATGTGTGATGTTGTTTGAATTGAATATCTCTCCATGAAATGAAACGTGACTTTTTTGATTATATTAGATTTATTGAAGAATGAATAGAATTGAAGATATGAATATATAAACAGAGAAACATTTAATAATTTAGTTCAAGATAGTGAGAGTAAATGTATTTTGATTAACAATACTTACTGACGTCGTATTTAGTAGCAACACGAGAGGGCTATTGGCAGAATGCCCAAGGGGACCAAGATAACCCAAGTGTTTGAAGCTACTGACCGGCCCACTGGAGACGATCATCCTCCTCACTCAGTTTTAATTGGCAAAAAGAATTTTTTGCAACAATACAGGGTACGATATCATAATACATGTTGGAACAAAGAACCCAAGATATTACATGATATCGAAATTCAAAAGTAAAAAAAAAGGCTTCCAATGTGTTTAAAGAGAGTGACGTCATAGTTCTTATACTTCCTATTTTCATTTTTTCTTCCTTTCTTTCTTATATTTCATTATTTTTTGAATGTACATCAATCAAGTTGTCCATCACCTTCAAGACTTCCTGAGAGCTATTGGCGACGGATCTCGCAATTTTGAGTCTTGGTAAAGAGACGAAGATAACACTTGAGCTGTCACCCCATTCTACAAATTTGATCACTCAGCCAATGGGAAGACTCAGAGCTTCAACATATATGACGTCAGCTTCTGTAGACTGCTTGTCTTTAGTGGCAACATGACTCTAACCCACGACTCGACGGAAACAACGACTGCCGCGAGTTCTCAATCATGACTACTAGGGTACCGCGGCCTGAGAATGAGTGTGAGCTATAAACAAAGAAATTGTGAATTTATTGGCAAGCTCTTAAAAGGAGTGATCCGATTTCAGCCAGAAAGGAATTACAGAGAATCGGTGAAGCGGATCTTCGTCTCTATATCCAATAAGGACTCAAACCCGATTGATTCCGATTAGATAAGTAATAAGTTATATAGTGAACGTTGACGGTATAGGGTACATCTAGTAGATTTGAGATTAACTATTGATTATTCAGAGATCTGAACAAAAAAAAAAGTACTGTGGTTATCATCACTGTGCGACTTTTTATTCAATGTACTATTATTTAGGGATTATTTAAACAATTAATAATGATACCAGAAGAAAGTAACGTCGGTTCGATATTTGCTGGTCTTATAATTCCAGTTTTGATGGAAAGGTTGATATTACTTTGTTAAAAGCTTGTTTTTCACAAACTGAATTAGGAGATGAAAGTGCTAGCTCAGGTGTCCGTCATCACTTAATCGAAATTTAAAATACGAGGTCCGTCGCCAATAGCCCTCGTGTTGCTTCTGAGGACGACAATAAGTAATCAATTACAAACCGAAATTTTCCATTGGAAAAATAAAACTTAATATGTGTTTTATATTATATTGTGCATCAAATAAAATAGTGCAGTAAGATCACAGTTTTTTTTTTCTTAGTAAATCTTTGTTTTTGGCATATAGGGAGGGGAAGATTTTTGAAAGGTTTTATAGGCCACCGTTTCTTCTTTCAATTTTCTGTTGTTGTCAGAGACTTTTTCCAATTTTCCCCCTCAATTTCATTACACATTGCTACTAACAACAACAAACTTTTTTTTTTTTTCAAAAGCGTTACTATTCCCGACATTAAATTGTTTCCATCCACGTGCATTTGATCCTTAATCAGAAGCAATTAAAATAATTATTTATTCTTAAAAATATGCTTAGCACGCGCAATGCGTGTGAATAATTTTAGGGGTTACGAAAAAATCATTGCAATACTTTCAGATAAGTGTTCTTTTTGCTTTTAAAATGAGCCGTAGTGTTCCTTGAAACATGGTTAAAATATCTTCAAGATAAATCGATAACTAATAGATCCATCAATAGTTTACGCTATTGTGAAGCTTAGCAATGACTTTTTACTTGCCTATTAATTTTGATTCTCTCACTAAAAATAAACTTCTAAGAATTCTTCGTTTGGAAAATATTCGCATCATACTAATTTTCTCCTGAAACATTCGAAAGAAATTCTTCGTAATCCTATTAGACAGATGAAACGAAACACAAAGACATAACAATTTCCGAATAGTCGAAAGTCGAAATAGTTAGGAATAAAAAAAAAATATGAAAAGCAACGGGTTTTTTTCAAACGTTTTGGCAAGTCAACTCAAAGGTGCGGTTTCACCACCGGAAACGACACAATTTGATGGATTGTTCTACTACATCTTTATTTTTGTTCTTTACACGTCATTTTCTCTCTGTTCCGTCTTTACGCTGTTTCGAATTTCTACCTCTTCTTTGAACGCGGCACAGCTTAGTGATGGAAAGTTCAGGTTACGGATTTACAACTCTAAATTCACTAAATTCCATGTTTCCGATACGCTTCCACTAGAATTGCGTGAATGAAAGGAGGATTATAATCGCAGCCTAATCAATTTTTGATTCAAAAATTTTATTATTAATTCGCTTGTATAATAATTCCTCCAAAATTGACTATTTTTCACAATCCTGATGCTCAACACATTATATTAAAAAGAAGATGTCCTCTTAAGTGACTAATTGGACAAAAATAGTGAAGCACAATGTCTTCGATTTAATATCTATTCGTTAACTAGCTGAGTTTAATCGGAAGTTAGGGATAAGAAGATAATGCAGATTTTTTTTGTGCCTTAATTGAATTTTTTTTCCTTCATTAAATTTTCCCAAATTTTAACATTGACATATGTTACATGAAGCGTAATATCTTTTACAGCTTTCTTCAATTTGAAGAACTTTTTCAAAGTAAAAGGCATCTTTTTTTTTGTATCCATGTGCTACATTCAACTTAACTAAGAACATCTAAAAACTGAACATTTAATGAAATAAATAATTCTAGTCAATGTTAAAAATCAAATGGGATTTTTATAGGAGAATTTCATATAAGTGATAAGACAGTAAAACTTATTTGCTTTGAAAACTTATTTGCTTTAAGCTCTTTCCCTTGAGATGAATAGCTCAGCACGTTGTACAGTTTGTTCTAATGCTTGGGTGGATCTTACAAAACTTTCTATTGTTTATGTCGTTCAGCAAATATGAAATACACCCGTTCATTTTGTATATCTTTTACATCAATTTATTGTTTCATAATAGAATACATATGCATATTATCTGAGAATACGGTACTTTTACTGCACAGAGAAATTTTTTTTTAGCTACCTTAATATTATTATAATCGTTAATTTTTGAATTATGTTTTCATTATTAAATGACAGTACATTATTTCAATGCATTTCAAATAAAGAAAAATAATTATATGTTAGATTCGGGTATTCTTAAATCGATACGAAGAACTAAGTATTAAGTTTTACACCGATCGATATTTCTATTTGTATATGTAATATGATGATAAAGAAAAATGAGGAAAAAAACTTTTTCAGTAACATAAATATGTCTTCTAATTAAATTTTGTATTCGTTTCTTGTCAAAGTTGATGGCAAAAATTAATAGACATGGAATACAATTAAAGGTAATCAGGTGATTTAATCGGATTTTTGGATTAAAAATTTATTTTATGTAACTTTGAGCTTATAACGCTTACTTTAAATTTTAATAACAATTGAAGCAATTGAATTGAAACTCAACACCAAATGATCATGATTGTTATGTTTATTAAAATTTATACAATGTTCACATACTAAATAACATTACAAATTTAAAAGAAGAGACATTTTTAATGCGTTTATATCCGTTAAAGTAATCAAAGAACGATTAAGTAGAAAATGAATACATTGTGATTCATATTTAAACCATATCCGTCTGTTAAGAAACAATTCCTTTGGTTAAGAAATCGACCACCCTTCGTGTATAATGTTGTATCAAAAACATATTTCAGTAATTTTTTTTTGGGTAGATAATGATTATTCATCTATATATCTTAATATAAAAAATTACATGAGTTATTTTTCAACCTTACATAATGAACATCAAGATAAACTGTCAAATTTGTTTCTTATTCTTTGTTGGAAAAGAATAATATATTTTAAAATTAATAGTCTTCTCGATTTTCACACTTAAAAACTTCATTGGCAAAACCAACACACACACAAACAACGATAGATTTATCCATCATCCCCCCCCCCTTCATTCCAAAAAACAAACCCATCCTATTTTTTTTCCAAGGATGGTAATGATTTTTGTTCCTTTGATTATTTGCGCTTATAATTGTTTGAAAGAAAGGGGTGGGGAAACAATTAGATTCAAATACAAGATATTACAGAAAGGTATAATCATAAGCGGCTTGTTGTATCAATTAATATTAAAAAGCGAGCGGACGCATGAACGTACAAGCAGTTCCGTGAAAGAGTCGAAGAAGCATAGAGAAGAATTAATCTTAAAGCTAGAACTATAGGCATTAATAGAACGCACCCTAATGCGCAAATTACACGCCTTTCGTGAGAATCGACTGACCAGAATTGATGATTGCAGCTACAATTACCCAGTAGACTTTCTGAAATAATGTATTCCCTCTCATCGGGATTGATTCAGTCTGTTTCACTTCTAAATTACCCCACCGCCGTTTTATGAATTGGTAATGTTTTATAAAACAACGCGCGCATAGAATTAATGCAGAGTTGAACCACCTCTGGATTATCCATATTAATTACGGTAAGGGATATGTTTTGAGAGAATTGAAATCCCGATTAATCAAACTATAATATTTAAGTAAGATGTTATGCGCAAGAAATTAGCTTTTATGCAGTTCGTGACATTGAAGCTTCGGTAATTCGTGATGATGGTAATAACCGGATCAGTTTTCGCTTGTTGTTTTAAATTAATTAAGAAAGAAGAAATCTCTCAGTTTTATAAGGCAAATTAAATTTGTAAAGTTTATCAAAGCTCTGTGATTTTTAAGATAAAGCTCTACAAATTAAGCTGTAAGTTAACACTTTAGAAGTTCAAAATTACTATGAGTTTACTGACATATAAATAACGCTTATTGACATATAATGAGTTTATTGACTTGAAATAACGTTCAAACTGATATCTATAGTAATATTGTTTGCTATATTTATTGTTTCTCATCCTACGTGAATCTCAGTCATAATGCCACATTATTGATTCGATTTAATATGAGATGCTAATGAATATTTAAGCGCTTTATATAAATTTTATGTTGAATGTCAATAAAAAGTGCTGCTTTCGATGACATTTATGGTCACTGTATTATACTGGAAAATTCAGAACTCATAGGATTAACTTCAAGCAATGGTGGAAAATAGTGCCAAAACAATTTCTTTGTACAGGAATGTGCAGTGATAAGTTGAGGTGCAGTGATAAGTTGAGGCATAAACACAAAATACGAACTTAAAATGAAATGTAAACTGTTTACTTACAGGCATCGTCAATAAATTCTTACAGCAGTGTTTTCAATAATTGCTCAAAATTACGTGCATTAATAGTAACTCTTCTTGGCAGTGTCAATGGAATAAATGAAGTTCAGTTTTTAAAGAGGCCGGGTATTTCTTGCACACCTTCAGTTTCAACAGACTTTGGAATCGACTAAGCCTTGAACAGTCAACTGGATTCTTGTAAACAAGGACCTGCGGCGGCTGTCTTTAGCAAATCACATCTAACAATAACGATGGGATTAAAACACTTAACAATAGACCCAGTAGGGTTTTTCCTTTCACGCTCGGTTGTCAAAGGCGATATTGGAGACCCACCAGACAAGCATTTTCCGGACCCAAACAACGGCAGTTCGAATTTTCCTTTTTATCGAAATCAACCGACAGCTACTACGGAGTGAAAAACAAGCCCTCTCAAAAGTGGCGGAAATAAATAATCGCCATAGTGATGACTCAGAACGTGATTACTAGACGGCAGTCTTGAAATGCTTGTTGCATCTACCCTCTATTTAAACTTGCCTCCACATGTCTGACTAAGATACTCTTTCCCAAATTAGGACTAGTGATATAAATGGTTACTGCGCATGCTTCAAGCCCACCACCTTAACTAGAGACTGCCGATGACGTCAATGGAAATGTCCCAAATGATTTTCAACACAACAGGGAATGTATCTTAACTGCTGTTACGACTGGAAAAGTAATTTTCATGATATATGGATCCAGAATTCCCACAACATTTGAAAAAAGACTTTTTCTCTTCACCAGGTTCTCACTCTTACTTGCACAAGTCGAATCTAACAATGACCGGGTTGAAAGTGCTTAATAACTTACACGATAGGATATTCCTTCCTGTCTCGGTTATTTGAGACACTGCTGAAGATCCATCGAACAAATTCCCTCCGGACCGAAAGATGAACAGTTTGAATCGTCTCGTCGCTCAAGATGTCATGACCTCTTCCGCCACGTGGAGAAACCCGCCAAAGTGGAGAAAGTATCTCTACCGAAGACCTTTAGACATCCTAATAAGAAGTAATCGATGCTCATAAGAAGTAACCAATAAACAATTTATGATTCCTTTCACGTCTGTTTCTTGTGTTTAAGACTCAACTCGTCATTTGTGTCTAAACAATCCTTTATAAAAAAAAATATTTGCAGTGTGTTCAGCCGCACCATAAAACCACACCTCTCATGAGTTTTGAATCACCCTGGATACAACACGAATCCCAGTCATGTTTCATTCTATATCCATTATTATTCGTATCCATACATCTCATTATGTTATTGCGATGGAAGAATTAAAACCCTTTCAATTGCATCGTTCATTTAGATATCGCAATTTTGTGATGTTATACATTTACTACAAACATATCAATTACATGATTCTACTAGATTTCTTAAAATGATCTTTAGTATTACTTCATATTCAGACTGAAGGCATATTTGTTATAAAAATATGAAAAATAAAATTTCAAACACATAGCGTTGCTTTAAAAAATTTGCCTTCGAAAGGAAAATTTATGTTATCTTCAATAAATATTCAAAACATAAATCTTGGATTCGTTTCTCGGAAAATACAGTAGTAATTTACCTTTCGACTCTAATATATGATGTGAAATGACACTTTAGGAGTGATATACTAGTCTAGAAAAGTCAGCTTTTTTGCTCAGTGAATTCTAGCACGACAAAGGTAACTTTTTGCTATTGAACTTATTTAACTAAACTTCATTCAATATGGAATGGCAATACGGGCTTTTTAGCGAAAATACTATGATAAATTTTTAAATGAAAGGGAAAAAAACAGAAGATAATTGTCTTATATCCTATTTCACCAAATGTTTATAAAATCAAATTTACAAATTGTATCTTTAGGATGCGATTTTAGTAAATTGCGTGCGAGTGTGTGTTGGTTAATTTCATTTTGTATCAGGCCTCAAAGTTAGATAATAAATATAATTAAACAGCAGCATATACTCATGCCAAATTAACACTTTTACATGATATTTTATTACTATTATTATCTTGACTTCAAAATCTTTTGTTCCAATTGTCGTAATTTATTTAATATTTTTCATAACAATTGAATTTCGTAAAATAATAAATTTTACTTTTCTAATACACATAACTTTTTTTTACTGGTGGAATTTAATTAGGAAATATTTTTCTAGTTTAAGAGAGATTTGAAATAATTATTTATTTGAAAGTTTTGTTAACTGATTTCATTAAATAGTGTACAATATTTCCATTTTAATCTCACATTTTGACATATATCACAATATTTAAGAAGATAATTATTTTCCCACTAAATGTCGATATTAAATTTCATGGAAAGTACAAAAGAGGTATTAATAGAGTTAAATTGGCTGATTGTTTGAGAATTACGTCTGCATTTAAATAAAAATACAATGATTTAGTACACTCGTAAAACTTGAAATGCATCATCACGCGGAGGTACGTTAGATGTTCTGAACTATATGACACAGGTTTATAGTATGAGTGTCATGAAAAGTTGTTGAATTGGCTATTATCTTATCCTTTGATTATTATAGAAAATCATAAGTTATTTTCATTAAATCATTCAAGAGCTGTATTTGTATAAATCCAAATGATACGAAATAACAAAAAATATGTAAGGGAATTAGGCAAATAAAATTACTTTATCACAATTAGATCAAAATAGAAAATTATACAATCATGATAAAATTTTCTGAATAAATACGAGTAATAAAATAAGTATAAATAAATAAAAATGAAACATATGAACTTGGATCTAAAAGAGTTTAAAAATGAATGATACGTTAAAAAATAAAAGGAAGTGTTTAAAAGAAAAAAGAAACTATCCATGTGCGTGTTGGCATGCCACTCAAAATTATTTTTACACACATCGTGACGGACCTTAACTAACCAATTTTCTGGTGCATCAGCTTTTTAATTATTCAATTAACGATTCTTTGCGAATGATTTAACGAAAAATTTTTTTTGTCTAGTTCTGAAACTGATCTCTACTTTCATCGCAAAGAAATATTTTTTCCCCTTCATTTTCTTAATTACTGCTAGCTGAAAACACAACGATTACGACTTTTGACATGCTGTGAAGCAATTAAGGAAATTTCGTATTCTATTGTACCAAATAAAGTTAACGACAGCGTTTTTGAATTTCATTTTAATACAAAAGACGGTTTTATGTCTTCCAGACTTATAAATACTGTATTAGTAAACGAAAAAAAGGCGAGAAAGAAAGAGAGAAAACTTTTTTTTTCCATTCTGAGAACCAGACACACACAAGCATTTATATATGCAGTCGAAATCCAGATATTGCGTTTTACAGCGCTAAAACCATACTCAGAACAGCGAAAGAAAATCGTAAAGTTTGAAATTGCATTAGTTGATGGGTAAGTGCTGTAACTGATCCAAAAAGGGTACTAACTGTTTTTATTGCGATGCTACAATAGAAAATAACGTTCGGGAAAAAGCTTTAACGTTATTAAACGGAACCGGGTCGTTAACAAAGACATCACTGGATAAATTTGAAATCAGTAAGACTTAAGACTTAAAATGGTTATTTTATAAAATCTTATTTTCTTCAGTTGATTCTTTTTTTACTAGCATTAGAAATCTGGTTTATGTCTTTGGTAGAATAAATTCGAATAAGCAGAAAAGGAGTTTCAAAATTTTAAATACGCAATACAGCTCATTATATTAATCCAGTAAATTTTGCAAGAGTGTTTTATTTAAAATAGGTTAAAGCTTCCAAGTATTTGATTAACAAATAATACACCCTCTCATATTAGAAACCGCGATAAAAGCGGTTCTAAACATCAAAATCATTGAACAAAAATTCACCTTCATATTCTTTTAAAAAGAATTGTTGAATTAAGTTACATACGCTTGTACAATGAACAAGAATTCACAAGTAATATGCACTTTAAAAGCTTATAAAAATAAACAGTCATCCGAACATTTAAAAATCAAAAATTAACATGTATTAACTAATATCGTGTTGTAACTGAAATAAAGTTGCAACATATAAAAAGAAGAACTATTAGAAGCTGAGCTCGTTATTTGAAATCAGTGGTATCCAATAGAGAGGAAGAACGACATCTCAACTCTGAATACCATTAGTCTGTGCGTGATGAAGACTTTAAATCTTCATTAATATAAACCTACAGCGGTCCTAATGGTCCATGCTGTGTTTTTCCGGTGGATTCTTAACTCTGGACACTTCAATTGTAAAGAACTCTGTGAATTGAAAGATTTTGCCTGTTAATTACAAGCGTGAATAATAGAAAAAGATTAAAGAAATTGAAGATTTGTTCCATTAAGACATCGCATTATTTTAGTAAAAAAAAATGAAACTGACAACATTCAATAATTCCTTACTGGTGAAAGTTGATGTAATTGAATAAGTTTAAAAAAAATAATTTGTTCATAGAAAAAAACATTAGACGTAGAGAAATGAATTTTGTGAATGATACATTACCATCCCGTAAATCGGATATTACATTCAAGTAATCTTTTCTCATAAAATTTTACTACGCCATTAAAATTTCATTTTCTTAAACAAATATTTAAATAAAAAAAAATTCTTATAATATTATGAATTCTTGTATTTCAATTTAAGCACCCATTTACCATAATGTACCTATAATGCTTAAAATCAATCCAGAAATGTGCAGTTTCCCTATTTGACGTGTAAAATTGAAAATTCGCTTAAAATTACAAAACACGAGATAACCTTTCTTGAAATTTATTTAGTCCAGAAAAAAACATTTTCATTCAAGCATAAAAATTAGTACGACCGCTTCATGTAAAATTTGACTTAAGTTCAAGCACGGCAGTTGGTAACTTATATATGGGGTATCACATTATTTCTGCCCTCAGAGTAGCTTCAAAGATGACCCACTCTCCTCATACGAAGAGAGTGCCAATACGCCAAGGGTGGGCAAATAACAGCTGCGGGCCTCATGCTACCCGTTATATATATATGTATGTATATATATATATATATATATATATATATATATATATATATATATAT